>APFE031625708.1:276977-307324 GCA_000404065.3 Pinus taeda | reverse complement strand
ACTACCACTTTGGGAAGGGCAACATCGGTCCATGGACCCATGTTGCCCCCAGATTTCCCAAAAAACGTCGTTTAGGGTCTCAAAACGGCTCTGGAAGTTCAGGACCCGAAAAACTGCTAAAAATAGTAAGTTGCGCTATAATTAAGGAAACTGAAAATGCTGAAAGAGACAATTGTGGGGGTCCAAATGGGATAGGTGGGTGGCCACCAACATCCACCTGGATCAAAAGGGCATATGTCTATGAGACCTAAGCATCGTAGTCAGAACTCTCATAGGAAGAGGGAGCAGTGCTTCAACGAAGGGTGCAACTTCATAGGGTGTTACTTCTGTTTCAGGGGGAGTTACCATCATTCTGGCCAGAAAACTCTCATGGAGAAATTTAGGTATGTTAGCCAATCTTGATCGTGAGAAGAGTTCTTCCCAATCTGGTTCATACATATAGTTTAGCTCTTAGCCTAACACAAGGCAAAAAGGTATAAAATCAATTCTTAGGATGTAAAGTGTTCTATTGCGGGGAGGTATTCCATATTTATATGTGAATTTTAATTTGAATCCAACCATTCTATCCAAAACTCTATCATTAATGCATCTTTGGCAGTAGACTTTTCCCATAAATACGCCCTCCCCACTCCTAATGAAAATTTTGTCATCCAATCATCTATAGTGCATCCAAAAACTATTTTTTGACTCAGCTATGCAGCACCAACCTCCATGGCACAACCACCTTGGTGCAACTCCCCTCAACACCCTACTTTCTTCCATCGCACATCCCTCTTACTTCGTCATTTCAATTTTTGGGTAGTGTAGTTTATAGTCCCATACTTCCTTTCAGCTATTTGGAGTACTAAGACTCTCCCACCATCATATAGTCATTGCACAGGGGTGGGATAACCTTGTACAAATTCAATCGATTTCCATTGACTCTACCTGGAAACAATTCTCCATTCAACTTCGTGAGCTAAACTGTGCCACCATCTGTAATTTCCTTTACCACATAGGGTCCAAGCCAATGCATTTAAAACTTTCCAAGAAATTTTGTAAACTTGCTATCATATAATAAGACCAAATCATTAACCTTGAAGGTACACTTCTTTATATGTCGATCGTGTCATGCCTTCTTGCACTCCTTTTGCACCTGTTGGTAAAATCCTGCTAAAAACAATCCTCCTCCAATTCCATTAGCTGTGCGAGGCACTCCTGCATGGTCTCACGATCATCCATATTGGTCAACGCTACAATTTGCAGACTCAGCATAATATATTCAATGGGAACCATAGCCTCCATAGTCAACTTTTTACAAGTAGTTCTATACATCCACAGGACTACTAGTATGCGTATATCCCAGTCATTTCTCTTTTTGGCACAAACCTTCATCAGAGCGCTCTCCATAATTTTTTTGAAGGCTTCAACCATACCAATAACTTGAGGATGATAGGTCGTGCTTTTGTTATGATAGACCTGGAATTATTCAAGAATCACAACAATAATTTTGTTTAAGAAGTGCGTGCCCCTATGATTCACTCATCAATATCTTAGGGCAGCAAAAGCGGGACAAGATAAACTCAAAAATAAAATTCGCAATAGTAGCTACACTACAATCCTTTACAAGTTGCACTTTCGCCCATCACGCCAAGTATTTAGTTACTATAATAATATACCATGCTCTAGTCATTTTCCCTGGTGGTTGGATCAGACCCACAAAATCAATCGCCCACTTATGAAACACCTGCAAATTTATTTGTGGATTTAAGGGCAATTCATACCTCCACATTTCTTTCCTCGTTCTTTGCAAGCATCACATGCCCTACAATATGCTTTTGCATCCTTATAGACCGTCAACCACAAAATTCCTACATGAAGGATCTTTTGCATGGTCACTCTCCCTGTATAGTGGCCTCTCGCTACTCTTCCATGCGCTTTTGTGAGTATTCTTGGTCATTCAAACTCAAGGACATATCAACGTAGTATCTCATCACATCCCATCTTTCATATAGGTGTCCAGCGATCACATAAAAATCATCCACACGAACCACCAATTCTTTCTTCTACTGCGTATAATATCCTTCTAGGGTTGTACTAGTTGTTGGAAAATGGATTATATCAGCAAAGTGATCGTCTACGACACGAATAGTAAAGAGAGGCACATCAAGAAACCCTTCTTCCAAACTAGTAGGCTCATCACCAGTCTCAATCTAAGAGAGATGATGAGGACCAACATTCAATAATCTAGGCTTCACAATTACGTCAAAATCATACTCCTAAAAGAGAAACAACCATCTGCATATCTTCCCCCCCAACAGAAGCTTATTAACCAGGTATTTTAGAGAAGAATGGTATGTATACATCTTGAAGTGCACACCTAACAGATAGTGTCAAAATTTCTATAGTGCATACTACATAGCCGGGCCTTCATGCTGTGTAGTTGAGTAGTTCTTCTCCCCTTTAGACAATTTCCTACTTGCAAACACTGTAGGATGATCAATATCACCTTCACCTTGTTGGGTCAGTGCCGCACCTAGTGAAATACATGAAGCATCTACATGAACATGAAACTCCTTTTTCCAATTTGAAAATACCAGAATGGGCATGGTGACCATTTTAACCTTTAGAATGTCTAAGTTGTTTTGACACTCTTCATCCCAACAAAATTTCACATCCTTTTTCAACAATTTCTCCATTGGCGTTGTGACTTGTGCATATGTCATGATAAACTTTCTATAGTATCCCATATGGCCCAATATCGTGCAAAACTATTTTACATTTTTTGGGGCCTCCAAATTGACAATAAAAGATATCTTGGTAGGGTGTACCATCAATCCCTACTTGCAAACCACATGACCTAGCATATCCCATAAGAAACACAGAAGATGCATTTTTTCAAATTCAGGGTGATCTGTTGTCTATGATAGGTGTCCAACATAAGGCACATACTTGAAATGTGGTGCTTTACCAACCTAAAGACAATCCAATAATCAAAGTAAAATTCTAAGCACTTGTGGATGAATTCCTTAAAAGCTACAATTACTACCCATGAGAAGATTGCATTTGCATTCTTCAATCCAAATGGGATTACCGTATATTGAAAACATCCCCATTTTGTCATGAAGGTGGTCTTGCTGCAATCCTTCAGCATGATCTTGATCTAATAGTACCTCGAGAATCCATCAATGAAGGAATAGGCTTCCTAACCTCCATCATTCTCCAAGACTTCATTTGTAAATGGTATTGGAAACGAGTCATGGACGCACACGTCATTGATCTTCCTTATATTGATGCATATCTTAATTTCATCTATTGCTTCTTTTCCTAGACTACAATAAGACTTACCCAGTCTGAGTCTTCCACTGGCTCAATGATCCCAACCTCTAGCATTTTTTCCAACTCCTTGCACATGTTTTCCTTATACTTGGGATTCAAATGGTATGGTCGTTGTTTTACAAGCTTCGTGTCGGGCTTTAAAGTAATATTTATCATTCCCAAGTCCCTTACTATCCCCTTAAGATCTAAGAACTTGGTGGGAAACAAGTCCTAGTATTCATGCAGCATTTCTGCAACCTTATCAATTATATTCTCATCCCAATAGCCGCCTATTTTAGCAAACTTCAGTTGTGCATTTGATCCAATGTTTACCTGGCTAGTCTTCAAAGGTTTTGTTATGTCAAGGATTGCTTCTTTTGCTCCTTTAACTTCACGATGTCCCTCAGACTATGGAATGTTGATATTTTTGGGATCATCTTCTTCTTCTTCTGTAGTCATGCTATAGCATTCCAGCGCATGGCACAACTACGTAGTCCAATTTGGTTGAACCCATTCTATCCATTCCATAGGCATTCAAAAAATTACAACCTTAATTTCTTGGAGTATTTCATCAATACATTCAAAGCCATCCTCAAAGTTGAAGGTCAACAAAAAAATTTCCTTGAGGATATCCCACTCAGCCACCCCATGGCACAGCTCAATTTCCAAGTACCAATTCATCGAAAGGGTATCTAAAGTATGAAAAAAGGTGTGCACCCATTCAGTTTGACATTCTTCTCCCCAAAATTTAGACCATTGCACTAGATGGTTGCGTGAATCATCCTTTCCAATGTATTTCTTTGTAATATGAGTGTTGGCATACCTGAACATTGGCTTCATAATTCACCTATATTATTTCCAATCTGTGAAGCTATCGTTATGCGTACCCCACCAATGGGCAGGCGTAGTGTGCAGTGCCAGCTCTAATGCCTAGAATCGATGCTATTTTGGCACCTCTCTTTCAAACTTATCCAGAAACAAATTAACATCATCTAAACCATCATAATGAGCGATATTTTCTACCTCTGTGGAAATGCAGCAAAGCGATTTCATCAACATGTTGTAGGGTGGTGAGGAGACTTCATGTAATCTGTTCTACCAGTGCTCAAGTTCTTCATTGGAATGTTAGGTGCAGGAGTTGTATCTATCCCAGGTAATTCATCCATCTACTGTAGGATTTATCTAGTCGTCATCACGTGCAGTGATCTTATATATTTGATCTAGATCATCCTCCTCTTCATAATCACGGACTGGTTCTGTGTATCGTGCACCTTCGAATGGATCTATGTGAGAAATTACTCGGAACTCTTTTCTTTCAAATATCATTCTTCATTTCTTAATATTAATGACCACATCCATGTCAAAGGCCCAATAAAATTCTAATAGTGCAAGGTAGGGATTATCATCGTCCACTATCTCAATCACTTCAAAATCGACCAAGGCACTTGCTCCTTCAATATCCACCGTAACCCCATACAGGAAACCCATAGGAATGATTTTCTGATGGTTTTCCATGAGAAGTTGGGTAGGATACCACTGCAGTGCAAGTCTCCCCATTCTTTCCCATGTTTTTTTTGGTAGCACATTCGCATCAGATCCGATATCAAGAATTACCTACTCCATTTTGTACTCTCTGATATGTGCAATTAGCCTCATTTTGCAACCTTCTCATTTATTTCTTTTTCCTATTTTTAGTACAATGTATTGTTCAGGAGGAGTCTTACCCTTACTCGTACAGTTATCAATTAGCTCTTGAATCCCTTCTACCACCTTTCTACTTTGTAACAACCTCATACAAGTCTTCAGAAAAGTAGTTAATAGTGAAGGATTTACGTTCTATGCTTCGTTGGTTTCACTAGACTTCTCCTAACTTTCTAAGGTAGAGACCTCAGTGAAGCCCTGTTTGTCTTCCATAAAGGTTTTTTAAGCCCAGTTTAGGTTGAATCCAACTTCCTTCTCTACAATCTTGTGTACCCATCCTTCAATTTTTGGTTGATTCCCCTTATCTTCTCCTGTGGCAATACCACTTCATGTTACTATGTTAATGCCAGGATATTTCTTCACGAGGCTCTTCCCTCGTCATTTGATTATTCTGCGTAGGTGTTTGTGTCTTCTTCTCCCACATATTGGCTATTAGTACTAGGAAATCTTCTATAACATGATCCAACTGTCATAAATACTGGTAGGAGGGATGCGTTGGGTTCTGATAGTCACTTACAAAATTGGTCTGCTTCTCCACAATTATAACAAATGATTTATCTATGACCCCTTCCATCCCCTCCTCTGTGTCCTCTTCCTTGACCCTGGAATCCTTCGCGCACTATAGTTGCACCCTAATCCTAAGGCCGATTTTCTATTTTCATTCTATACGTATGGGTTTGTTCCATCACGAGCTCATAACTCCATCAATTGTGCTCGTCATGCTCAATTGACTTACAAAAAGTACAAAATAAATTTTCCAGTCTCTACACAAACTTTTGTAGGAGATGATCATTATCAGTCACATCCTTCCTAGCTATCTAATAGGTAGCGCACCATAAGGGTACTCCCATACTCAGTCCAATAATGTTTTTTGGTTTTATAGGAACAAGATCTCCCCTAATGAGGTAGTTCTGATAAACAAGACAATGATCCTTATCATGACCCCGACCCTTGCACTCTAGGAACCAATCTTTTATGCGGACCTCGGGCTAGACTTCCTTTCCTTTCTTCAGGCTCTACAATTCCATGTACAAGATTTCCAATTGCGATTCAATCTGTTGTACCCCTATATTGATATCATGTGCTAATGAAGCTTCTAATCTCATGGCATTCTCCAGTAGTTCTTCTTGTGTGCCTATTTTTTGTTGTGACAATGGTAATCTTAGATGTGGTAGGAGTGAAGAAATGTACAGTCTCTATGTTGAGTATCTGTAATAGTCATATTAGCTTGTTGAATCAAACATTTTAATATTTTATCAAAGTCCCACGTGGACTTAGTTACCCTCTGTTTAATTTCCTTGATCTCTATTATAGACTGGGCTTGATATTTGGGCTCTTTGAATGCACTATTCAATACTTTTTGGGTCCCTACAATAGTCACATTGGTATTATATGTATAGAACTTGATGTACCAACTCAACACTCTATCCCACAACATTGTGATTAGCTGCAGTTTCTTCATATTGTCATTAGTAATCTGCTATGCCGTCCATACAATATCTGCGACAAACCAAAATTGTTTGGGGTCTTTAGTTCCCACACCCCTAAACACAAGCATCTTCATTGTATTCACCATATTAAATGACGGAGGTGGATTTGTAGGTGGAGGCAGATGTGTAGGTGTGTGAGGAAGAGGTGGAGGCAGAGGTGCAGTGGATGGATGAGGTGTCCCTACGATACCCTAACTTACGAGTTGTAGCTTGCTTCGTGGTGTTCTCAGATTATTACCTTCATCATCGCTATCCGAAGATCCTAACATTGGACTGTATTCAGAGCCCAATTCTTCATTCCTTCTGAATTCTCTCCCACTTTGTGTAATCTTAAACATCAATTTGAAGGCATAACTTGATTTTTGCACAATATCATCTTAATCCAGGTCTTAAGATATTTTAAGTGCTGACCTCTTAGTCCTTTGAGGAACCTGTGCTCTCCTTCACTATAGCTAGTGGATGAATCGATCATGAACTCAGTGATAAATCCTCCTAGAATACAATCAATCGAGTGGTCGATGGCTCGTGCAATGTTATTTTATGAAGCCTCCAAGTGCTTCACCAGTTCTAGGGTCCACACAATAGGGTCATCAAGCTTCCACGTACCCTGACTATCCACTAATTTTGATAGCCACTTGTGAAATTCACAGGGGAAAGAGTAGAATAATATTTCGATCTCCTCTGTGAATATGTATCTATTCAACCTCTCTTCCTTCAGTGAGCATGTATTTCTATTTTCCTAAGCTACAAGTGCGTGCAGCTTCCAATCGATCCACTTCTCGATTTCCTTCTTAATTGGGAAACACTTACTCAATATCACACATTCCTTAGATAGATCTCAGTCCTGACAACAGAACCATTTGTTGGCTTGTGGGGGCCTGATCCAGGTTCAAAGTTAGCTATGCCAACCAAAAAAACCCTAAATTGCTAGCACTTTTGGCAACAACTTGCATAGCGCAAGCTACAGTCTCACTCAAAGAAGTATGGGGGATGACATAATCAAGTTTCTGCATCCAGAGGTCTATGTGATAGGTTCCTGTGGCTACTAGGGATTTTTTCTATCTTCATAATCCCTAACCCGTTTGGAATAAATAGTCACATTAATTCACATAGAAAACATCTAGATCATCGAAAAGGACTTTAATTATTCATAGCATGTATAAAATGTATTGATCTACCACTTTCATGCACAAGAAAATCATTCATTCATATAAATTGCAATACAAAACAAACATACAGAAAGTTGCAGAAGTAAGAATAAATACACATATGCACAAGTATTGGATCAAAACATCCTTTATTAAATGGAATCATTCAGATACAAACTCTTTTTCCCTGTGCACAAAGCTTCAAGGGCCCACATACTCAGCCTATGGACTTACCAAGGTCTCTACGCACTCAGCTGAAAGAGTCATCCCCTTCGCCTAAGTACAGGAAATAGACCTTTCCTACCTTAGCTTGATTTCCTTTTCAAATATATCTATCTATATTTCTCTTCTAGATTCACTATGACTCTTCTATTTATAGCCTTGTTGCTTGCAATACCATGGTCCATGTACCATTGGCGAGTCTCAAAACTTCCTATCACCTACCCATCTAAGGGACTAAAGACCCTTTTACTCTTACTATCTTCGTGCTCTGCTTACACATTTCACAAAGACTTTACATCATTTCAAAAAGGAATTACAAAATTTAACAAAATTTACCAGAGGGACCCCAACCCAACAATTTCTAAAATCAATACATAGCCAAATCTCCCAGTCTTTTTCCTAGTAGGAACTAAGTTTGATACCCGTTTTGAAAACCATAGGGGTAAAATGATTTTGGCATCATACAATTTTTTAACTTCTTTCTCAACTAGGGAAAAAAGCATTGGGTTGATCCTTCTGAGTTTTTGTTTAAAAGGTTTGTGGTCCTCTTTTATAGGAATTATATGTTTTATAATGTTGGTGTCATAGGACTTTAAGTCCTCATAAATCCATGAAAATACATCCATGAATTCTTTGAAAAGTTGTGTATAATTTTTCTTTTCAACTAAGGCAACGATTTGGACAATTTAACTATTTTAGGCTTTTCTTGGGTTCCTATGTTACATTCTTCCACATTGGCTCCAATAGGTTCTATTTTAGTTTTTCTATCCATTTCATTAAAATCAAATAACTCTTCCAAGTGAACTAACTCTCTAGGCAAAACATCATCTTTCAACTGCAAAAATTCATACTCTTCTTGATCTTTCTCTAATTGATCCAATTCTACTTTATTATTTATTTTATGTACATTATTATCTACATCACAATCTATGTCTATATTGGCACACTCGAATTCATCCTCTAATTGAAAAAAAATTTCAATCCGTTCATCATTACCAAAAAATTTCTGGTACCTAATATTATCTGGGACATCTGGTCTATTTTTAACTTCAACTGTGTACTGGTGACTTTGGTGATAAGGCATTTTACATGTACTAGCTAAAGTAGCCAGACCATCGGTTATTTTTTTTTTACCTCTTGGAACTATAGATAACTCATAATCAATAAAACTTTCAAGGAAATCTAGAACAACATTTCTATAAGCCCTTAACCTTGGATGTTTAGCTAAATATTCCCCTTTGATTTGTTTAGTTATGAGTTAAGAATCACTATGAACTTAAATTATTTTTGCACCTAATTTTTTCAAAAGTTGTGATCTTGAGATTAAGGCTTCATGACCCAGGTAATTTCCATTCCATCGAGACGTCCTGCCAATTTGGACCTGAATACCTTGCGGCCTCTTCCCGGTTCAGGCCAATTCAATAGGCTTTCTTCATTGTTTTTTCTGAATGGAACTCTCTGAGCTATATTATTTCTACATTGAAAGTTCATTTTATATGAGTGTCCTTCATATTTTCTAGTTTGGGAATTTAAAACCCACACACCTATTCCTGATCCTTCCTTTCTTACAGCCCCATCAAAATCCATGTTCCATAAAGGCTCATCTTCTTCATCTATTTTTACAATGTCTGTTTTGTTTTCTTCCATCTCACACAAATCAATTTCTAGGTTGGGGAGTTTTCCTTCTGTACCTCCATCATCATACAAGATAAAGAGTCTAGGTTTGAATGGACTGAATCCAAGGGGTGGTTGTTTGGTTTATGTTAACTGCTAACCATGTATTTCATTAGCGTTCTCTGTAAAGTCCCCTAGGCTAACCAAAAATAGGTATGGTAGCATAAATCATATCCATTTGTAGGGTGCCTTACAGCTTCCCCCCTATGATCTATAAAGTAGAATTCCGTACTTTGGAGGTATGTCTGCCACTACGATATCCATGACTATGCCTCTGGTAGGAATTTGAACTAGGGTGACATACAGGTCTTTAATTAGAGAAAGGCACCTAACCTTGCTTGAATCAAAAGAATACAAGTCTTTATATGGCCTAGTAATGTCAAGATTGAATTTCTCCATTATGGCTCAGGACATTAAATTGTGTGAAGCACCAGAGTCAAGCATGGCATTGTGAAGAATTTTATCAAGGATATTGAGATAGACGTAGAAAGGGGGGACATTTCCATCTTGGGTTTTACCTTCTACCTCTAGACCAAACAATAGTTTAGGCTTGTCATCGGTGAGGTTTACAGTATGTGTTCCTTCTCCTACCTTTAAATCTTTCATTACTTGTGTCCTGTATGCATTCTTATTCATAAGTTCAGTGAGGGGGGTTGAAATTTTAACTGTAGAAAATTCCTTTTCTCTATTGAAAGGGGCTTGTGGCTTCTCTATTTCCTTGATGTTATGATCCTATTTTTTAAGATTTTATTTTGAGTATCTTCTTTAGATTGACTAGAGGAAGGAACATCTTTAATTTGACTAGAAGAAGGGATATGAGTCTGAGTTTTCTTTGGTTTATTATGAATGGTCTTTTTGGAAGGAGTATTAGAGATTTTCTTAGAAGGAGGATCAATAGCTTTTCTACTCCCAAGGTTATATTGCCTATGCACTTCCATTCTAACATTCTGACAACCTTGTTTGTATTATTCAAACTCTAATGGAATTGTTTCTAGTTGTGAAAGCATAAATTGATCTTGCTCTTCTTTAGTAAAAAATATATGATCAATTTTTGTCTCCCCAAAAAAATTAATTTCGTTTTCCTTTGAATATTCTTCTAATTCCACTTCTTCTTTGGCATATTTTTCCTGGAAAGGAGGCCTAAGTTGTTGATCATTAGGGCCCCTTTGTTCCCTTTGTTTTATCAGAGGTGGATTTCTTCTGAGATTTTGATTTTTCAAATATAGCCATTACTTGAAATTATGTCTCCACGTTGCTCTATATTTAAGCCTTTTCCATGGTCTGCCTCTTCATGTGGTCTTGATGATGAACCACACTTGTTGGTTCAAAATGCATTGGCCAAAAATTTCTCTTATGTGATTTCTACCGAAATGCTTTGCTTAATTCATTATGGATCACAGAAGCTTGAACAAAAAAAAATGGATTTTGTTTTGATAGTTTCCTTGGTTATCCATAGGAGGGGTTCTATCAACCACTGTCATCCTCTCCATCATTATTTCCATGGTTTTGACCAGATTGTCTATCTTTAATTCTGATGAAGAGGAGGAAGGCTCCTCCTTGATGGTAACTCTTCTTTCAGTTTGAAGCTTGCCTTTTTTGGCCAATAAATTAGCCTCTTCTTTGAGTGTGTTACTTGCATTTCGTCAAGTGTGGTAGGGTTTGTTTCTCTTAATTAGTATTCCATGTCAATATCAAATCCTTTAGGGAAATGAATAAGGGATAATCCTAGTGGGGGTTTTATAGCTGCTAGAATGGCATTATAAACTCAATTAAACCTATCACAATATTCTTCAACAGTTTCATTAGGCCCTCTTTTTAGATTTTTATTTTCTTTTAAAACCTAGAGGGGATTATTTTTAGTTTCCCATTTGTTGAGGAAAGACTAATTATAGGCATCAATATCATTAATGGTAGCAACTAGTAAATATTTAAACCATTTTCTTACCTCTCCATTAAGGCTTTGGGAAAAGGCCTCATCTTCACATCATCTTCATCGACCTCTTGAAGGTCAAAGTAGTCATTCATTTTATCTACATGTTGTTGTACGGTGATGGCCTCAGTGCCATCAAACTAAGGAATCCTACTTTGATAGTCTTGAGGCATGTTATATAATTGGGCAAGTAAAACCAGGGGAGCATATCGAGCAACCATGACTGATATATGGGGATGAACAACACATGAGATTGTGTGAAGAGTAAATGTGGAAGGGATTAAGACAATTTGTATTACACTTTGTGATGTTTATGTGGAGGTAGTGGAAATTGTTGAGGAGGTGGAACTAGTGGAAACAAGATGTAAATATTGTGTTATCAACTGGGTTGGACTAGTTCGGGTTGTGTCAACCTTTCAACCCGCTGTAATTATTTCAAACCAACTTTTAATTGGAAGTTAGCCCTTCCAGTCTGAGAGGGATCTCTCAATATTTTTAAAGAATGAAGATGGCTAACTCTGGTTTTCTATTTGGTTTTTTAGGTGAAAGAATGTGAGGGCAGCCACTATTGGGCATGGAGTCATTCAAAGAAAAACAATAATAAATAACATTGTTTTATGGAAACTGAGGAATATTTGGTTTACTAAGGTGGATAAGGACATTTACAATAATCACAACAAATTGAAGGAAGTTGGAGCTGTTTGATAGATTTCCAAGCAATCAACAAACAATGAAAACTAATAACAACAAAGGAACACAACAAGATGGGACTGAAACTAGAATGAATCTTAGGTTAAAAAAGAGATGTTTAAAACTATATTTTCTATTAATTTCAAACAATACAACAGTGGTTCTCACATCATTGATCCCCTCTGCAGAGTTGAAATTTTTTATATTTATAGGGAAAAGATCCCTTTACATAATCTTCCACCTGGGCTAGGTTCAATTCACAACTATGAGATATAATCCTATATGATTAATAAAACTTCGAGAATTCATAGGAGTTTATGTTACAACAGAGTTTGAATACAAATGGGAGCCATATGGACTATTACAATAATTTAAAGCATGACACTATGTTGGTGGAAACTCGAACATCTAGCTCTTAAAATCTACTATGTTGTTTGTTGTTGAAGTGTGTTGAAAAGGCCATTATTGTTCCACTGTGTCTTGCTTCCTCTTTTCTTGTTTCCTCTTTAATAAACTTGTTGCTGAATAAATACTGAGAAATATTCTAGCTTTGATTCAGACATCGGAGATTCCACAGTAATAAGATTTTTCTGCCAACGTTTTGAATCCCAACTGGGATCCATCATCGAGCTTCAAGTTGCCCTGATGATGGATCCCAGTTGGGATTCGAAACGTTGGCAGAAAAATCTTATTACTGTGGAATCTCCGATGTCTGAATCAAAAATATTACACCACAGAGGTCTCAAATCCAGGAATATTCTAGCTGTCCCATGGAGCGGAAGTGGAATGGATGTGTTGATCTAGATTGTTGGTCTGTGCAGCTAATTTAAATTGGGAATCTCATTGTGATCCAATTTAACAATGAAAACTAGGGGAATTGATTCTCTTGAACTGCGAATGGATACACGTGGAGGGGCCACATGGCAGCTGGGAATTAGAGGGAATGAATATACTATCGGGACAATGGAGGTGAGAGGTTACATGGAGGTGAATGATAATGTGGAGCCACATGATTGGAGGAAAATATTAGGGGATAAATATGCATGGAAAAATAGCAATGGAGGAGGAGGAGCAAGAACGTGGTGGGTGAATGTTGGAATGGGAGTAGGTGGTCAACAGGGACTACGTGGCAGTAGGGGAGTGGAGGTGGAGCAGGAGTATGGAAAATGTAAGCAGGAATGCGGGTTGTGGCGTGAGCGGGGAAAACCATTTTCGGATGGGGGGTGAAGCAGTGTATGGTATTAGAGGGGGAAGTTTGAAATCACAAGGGAAGGACATGTAGAGGTGGGGAAACCACTTTCAAACCCCCCCCCCCCCGCCGCCCTCTCGCCGTTAAAGAGAAACATAGAAGGGGGGTTCGAAAAGGCTTTAGAGTCGTCGGATGGAAAGAAGGATTGTGATTAGAGGGGTGAAATTATGCGAGGTATACCATGGGTGGGCCCGAGGACTTATAATTTGCATTTTATAGCATTTCACGTCTGGGAGTGGGTCTCGATCACAACCGAAATATGGAGGGGACTCGACGTATTTCATTTTCCCCATGGGGAATGTGATTGTGATTGCAATCGACAGAGGGACCAACAGTAATGTTAAGGTGATGATAGTAGGATTTGGAAAAACAAAGGGTTTACAGCTAGATTTTGGTAATTAGAGTAAAGAAATGGAAATGTGGTTAGAATTTGGGATTTATTAAAAACAAAGGTAAAATGAAGTAATGTTAGAGTATATGAAATTTTAAATAAATGGAGAGAAAATGGATTTAAGGCTAGAGTTAGAAAAAAAAAGGGTTATCATAGATAATAATGGCTTCAATGGAGATGGTGTGCCCCTGTAGTGTAGCAAAGAACCAATAGACTAGTTTCCTGACCATTGGGTTGGTCCCAATCTAAAGTCTACATCAAATCCACTTCACCAAACTAAAAAGAAAACTACAACATGTAATCTAAACCTGAAGGAAGATGCTTGCTCAGCAATCTTATTTATGTCATATTCTAACATTTGAAAATATACCATCTTAACTCAAGAAATATAAATTCTCTCGTATAACTAGACAAAGAGTTGATCCAACACCTGGGCTTCTCGACTATGCTTGAACAAAATTAGTAGTGGATCATATATGAGAAACTCGTAATAAAAGTTGAATCCATCACTTGAGTTGATAAATGGAAGGGAATTCACGTTCATTGATGACTGGAATAGACTTGTAGTAGAACTCATCTTGAAATTCTTCAAGCTACTGATCTGCAAGCAGTGGAGTCACCATGAAACTTCAATCTTTAGTATTCTTTAAAAGTGGAGTCACCAGGATAATATCACAACCTTTGGAACTTCTGCTTTCATGATACTCTCGGGAATCAAAAAGAAGAGACTTGAAGAAAATCCTGTAAAAAAGGAGCTTTTCAGCTCCTAGCAGGCACACCAAAATGTTATCAACCAGGCTGGAGCAAGTCAAGCTGTGTCAACCTTTCAACCTGGTGTAACTATTTCAAACCGGATTTTAATTTGAAGTTAGCCCTTCCAATCTGAGAGGGATCTCTCAATATTTTTAAAGACTGCAGATGGCTAACTCTACTTTTCTATTTGATTTTTCAGGTGAAAGAATGTGAAGGCAGCCACCATTGGGCATCGAGTTAGTCAAAGAAAAACAACAATAAAAAACATTATTTAATGGAAACCGAGGCATATTTTGCTTATTAAGGTGGATAAGAAAATTTCCAGTAATCACATCAAATTGAAGGAAGTTGGAGTTGTTTGACAGATTTCCAAATAATCAACAAACTATGAAAACTAATAACAATAATGAAACACAACAAGATGGGACTGAAACTGGAACGAATCTTAGGTTAAAACTGAGATGCTACAAACTGTATTTTCTATTAATTGAAAACAATACAACAATGGCTCTCACATCATCCATCCCACCTGTAGAGTTGAAATTTTTTAATCCACAACTATGAGATCTAATCCTATATAATTAATAAAATTTTGACCATTCATAGGAATTTATGTTAGCATAGAGTTTGAATATAATTGGGAGTCATATGGTTTGTTACAATAATTTAAATAATGACATAGTATTGGTGGAAACTTGAACTTCTGGCTCTTCAAATCTATTTTACTGTTTGCTGTTGAAAAGTGTTGAAAATGCCATTAATGTTCCATTATGTCTCACTGCCTCTTTTGTTTTTTGTTACACCAGACAATCCCTCTTAAGGACAAGAGAGATCTCCCTAGATCCTAAATGGAAACTAGAAACAATCATGAAAAATTAACTAACTCTTTCCCTAAGTTGAACTTGTTTGAATTATAAGTAGTCTAGCTAATGGATAGATCTCTTACTGGTTTCATGAAATGCCTAATGAAGATCCCTAGTTGTGAATTGATGTAGCTCTTCAATGCCTAATAGGAATTGCAAACACAAACCATAAAAAGGATCAAAATCACATGTGATATAATAATTCAAACAACTTAGCCTAATGATCAAGGAAATTAGGGATTCAACTTGCCTTAATGAACATAATAAACAATTTCAATCTATTCATCATCCACAAAAGACAAAACAATGGGAGGAAAGTGCTCATTTGTATTAATCAGAAGATAAGAGGATCCTTACAACCTTTGCCTTGATGTCGTGAGGTCCCTTCCAAATTCCTTCAATCTCCTCCTTAGATAAAAATCTCTCCAATCTCAAACTAACAACATAAGTTTGTATTCTCTAAATTCTTACCTCCTTCATCGCTCAACCCTCTAGTTATTTTATAGATCAAAGAAGTGAAAGTTTTAGATTCCTAAGCAGAGGATGAACCTCCTTTAATGAAGGATTAAGTTACTAGAAGAAAAGGGATGGAGATGCACATTATGAGGGTTATAATTCGAATAATCATCACCTAGAAGCATTTAGTTGGGAAATATTCGACCAACTATGTTTCTAGAATGTACTTTTTTATTTTTACTTTCTAGAATTCACCTACACGGGTTTATAGTTATAGACAGAGTGCAGCTCTGCACTATTCTTAGAGTAAATTTCAGTGCATGCATGGGAAATTCTAGAGAACTCAATGCAGGTGGAACTTAACAAGGCGTGAGAGATATTTGACCCAAATTTCTCATGTACTTTAACATATTTTTAGTTGTTTGAATTCTAAGGGAGATGGTTCCAACATGTTCATGAATGGTGAAATTATCCATAATTTTATCAAGTTTCATGGAAAAAAATTGATGTGTAACATATTTCCCCCTAAAGTGCGAAGTATGAAAAATAAGTTTAAAATATTGAAGCACTTTATCATTCCAAGGATCGGATCAGATACAATGGTCGAAAACCTGCAAGTAACATTCAAGCAAACATAATGCAAATATATATCAAAAATAATCTTTTTGGTAGGCATTCCCATACTCAGAGTAAAGCAAACTCAATGAACAAGCATGGAAAAACTAAGATCATATAGATGGTAGACACAACATGGACACAACCATCTGTCTATCTAATTGTGAATATAAAATTTCCTCGCAACCTGGATTGATGAAACTAGATCTAGAGTTTTGATCTCCATCTCTCGATCCACAATACGATTCTAACCATGCGAGTGAATGGCTCAAAGTCAAAGATGGTAGAAACCACTTGATACCAGTCAATGGTGTGAACCGTTAACTAGAACAAGAGAAACCACAAATAATGACAAAGTCTCTCAAGGTACTCCCAGTACAATCTATGAAGTGTGAATATGTGATCTGAAGTCGAACACTCATAGAATCATTCAATAAAAGGCCAATGATGAAAAACTATCATCAAAAGTTAAAAACATGTCGTTAAGGCATGTAGGCTTCAAGGTACTGAAGGTTTCTAAATCAGCTTCCTAGATAATGCGCTGAAGTCGATAGGAAGCGATTCATCGTAGGAAAGCCTATCACACGAAACATGATACCAAGTTTTGAAAATAATTGCAAGGAATGACTCAAGGATGGCCAACGTTAATGAAGGTAGATATTTTGCAAAAGGATTTGAACCAAGGTTGAAATTCTCTTGAACACATAATAACACTATAATGACTTGGAAGCATTTGACTTAACGATAATACCCAAAAAAATGAAGAATTTCAATGAGGATTGAATAATTGTAAGTCAAATGGATTTCCCAACCCATACATGAATGTGACAGAGTGTCGTGTTCAAGATAGACATGTTACCTTTTAACTGATGATGTAAAAATGGGCACGTTCCCCAATTTACTCCCACCATTACTGGAAAGTACCTCTTTATTTTTTTTACAAGCTTGAGGAGGATAACATATGTTTGGACTGTAAGATCATCCTTCAGATGAGTCCATCAAAGTATTTTTAACAAACCCTAAGAAGGAATGGTCCGGTATCATCATGTTTAACAAGTCTTATAATGTTTAATTTTTTACGAGTCCAGTAAAGGTGTAACTCGATGTCATTTTCTTTTAAAATTTTGAAAAAGACACAAACATAAAGACTCATTCAGCTCTTTAACTGTAAAATTTTAACGAGCCTGGAGAAAGTAAAGCTCAACATTTTTCATTTTTAGAGAGTCAAAAGAAAAGCATAAGTAGACTCCATTAGGTTCTTTTTCATTAGTTTAGTCTCTCGGGTCTGAAAAAGGATAAAATAATACAAGAGAGAACTCTATTGACCATGTTTGGTCAACGTATACATTTTTCGTAAATAGTCTTGGATCGATCCGTAAAAGGGGTAAACTTATACTGATTGGAGAGTTTTTCATTTACTTTTACAAGTTTGAAAAAGAAAGTACTTGGCAATCTTTTCATTTTGAAAAAGTATGAAAAGGGCTTAAAAGAAGGCTCCATGATTTTTCGCCTTTCATAATTTTTAAAGAGCATAAAAAGCGATAAAAGTATGCTAATATGTCCAAAATTATTCATCTTGACTTTGTAAATGATTTTGAACATTTAACCTCAATAACTCATCATAACTACTCCAAAAGGTGTTTTCCCTCTTAAAAATATTCAAAATATAAAAAATAATATTTTTTTAAGCTAAAAAACTTATAAAAGTGGGAAAAAGTAATTTATTTTTACCATTTTCATTTTCACCAGTTCAAAGCAGAGACATGGGTTTTTACTGTGAAAATTCTAGGACTAATTTTGAGCCAACTGATGGACAAAATCATGCATCGTTTTCTCCAAGTAGAAGATCTCTCCATAACTTAGCTTTCTGTCCATTTATTTTTTTAATTTTAATATTTAATTTGGTTCTTTCGGACAAATATTTGTCTAAAAATCCTCCCTCAGCCCTGCGTGGGTTATGTTCAATCTGGCCTGCACAGGCTGATAAAAATTTCCATATGGAAATTCTTGGTCTGCACAGAATTTTGCTGGTTATTTCCACACAGTTGCACCCTATCCATAAATGGGAGATCACATAGGCATCGTCAGATATTTTCAAAACAATTTTTTAATCCCCAAAAAACATGAAATGAGTTTCAGAAAAGCTTCTAACTGCTTTAAAATTGGTCATTCTAGGTCATTTTATTACTAGAAAATGGAATGGAGGGAAAAAGAGCATGAAGGCAATGATGTGGTTGCTCCGACAGATCCAGCCACTTTTCAGGGTATCAAGACTTGTGGCCTCCTGGAATACTGGCTAATACCTAGGATGAAAGCCCGAGTAGATTTGATGGCATGGTTGGTGAGGACCTAGAATGTCCAAGAATAGTGTTTTGTGATTGTTGATCATTGCCTCACCATTTATTATGATGACATCTATTTGTTGACTGGGTTATCTCATCGGGGAGCTGATCTTTTAATATTTGGATTAAGATCAGGAGGAGATGCTACTGATGGATACCTACAACAGTTTTGTAGGGTGCGTCGCCCAATGATGGATGGATTGACATTAAATCCATAACACTTGTACCATTGAGGACCATTTCTTTCACTGTTTACAAACTATGTGGCAATGTTTCCATTCATTTATCCACATGGGCACAAATGCATATGGCCATGGAATGTTGGGAGTCCATGGTATAGAACTGGTGCAAGGTAGTAGTGGTAAGTATGAAGGGCCAACTCACTAGGTGCAAGAATGGTAAACTAAAAAAAATTGGTTATGGTGCCATTCTAGTTTCCTTTTCCCTAGAAAGGGTTCCTATTATTCCAGCACAATAGATTCAGGTAGAGGAGGGGGGTTTGAGGGATCCACGCTTGATGAGGTGAGTTGCACTAATGGCAAGCCATGGTGGTGATAGTCTTGTAGTGAGGTATACGACAAAGTTCTTTTACCGGCTGAGCCAGCAGATTATTTAGATCGAGTACTTTTTGTATTCCCAGATAGATTATAGAGGTGATCCTGATATCCCACTTCTAACCGAAGGTCAGTCGGGTGATCTAGATAAGAATTTCTCATTTTGGCATATTTTCAAGTTTTTCAATTTTTATGTATTTTTGTCCTTAGAGGCTCATTATCTTAAATTCATGTGCAGGTGTGGGTCCAACTCGACCAACCAGGATGAGACATTATGATATATGAGGTGATAATCCTATGGTAGCTACAGTAGGGAACACAGAGGCAGATGACATCCTGATGGAGTTGGAGCACAACCTTGAGAGGTTGAATGACAACATCCCAGAGATTGGAGTTGTTGACATTCCACGCGCCTATCAGAGGCACATATTTGGGGCTCCAGGGCCTCTCAGATTTTTGCTACGTCGAGTTTCTCATGCTATTGTGTGTTATCATAAGCATCACCATGCCTATATGTTCTAGTTTATAGGACCATTTTTTACTTTCTGTTGTCAGCATTATTCAGAAAATAAAAGGCCACAGGGGCCTTATGTCCTTGGATGACATATTTCTAGACACACCCAAAATCTATTTTAATGAAAAATATGCTACTTTTATCTATGTTTATCTTGACCAATGTATGAATGAATATCATTTTTAATTTATAAATGTTGCAAATTTATATTTAACACATGATTAGCCAATTCATGTGAATTTGTTTAAATATATCAGAATGTGTTGGTATTCGATATAATCAAATTGCCTTTTCAAGAGACGACCTCATAAAAACATCCTTAACATTGCTAGATTCCTTACTGAATAGACATCATTTAAATGTAATACTACGAGCTGTGAGCCTAACCTAACGATCAAATGTTGAATACCAAATTTAATGGCATCATCCAATAGCTCAACGACTGCGCTATATTGTTAGTTGTTTAAAAATATATATTCCATGAATAGATACTATCTCATCATTGGGTGAATAGATAACCTAGGCTGCAAAAGATAAATTTTGAGTACTATGACTAGTTCCATCAGCAAATCTAATGTAAGTCGGAGAAAATGTCGACATCTGCAAATCAAGTGTAAAAACGATATAAGCAGGAGAAGTAGTAAAAAGCACTAATTTATCACACATACATAATAATGGTAAATAATGTACAAATATTCATCAAAATTTTATGAAAAATATTTCTTTAGGTAAAGACCATTTTTGGGCTTTCCCAAACAAATAACATCATAATCAATCAGCGCATAGGCACGTTTAGCTAATACGCATTTTATGACGTAAGGTCCGTGCCACATGGGCTCGAATTTTCCTGCACCTAGCTAGTCATGAATTTTATCCTATACCAATACTAGATCACCTTCTAAATATGTACGAGGATTAACGTTTTGATCATATTGGGCTTTGACACATTTCTGGTGAGCTTCGCTAGTCAATATGGCATTACAGTGATTTTCATCTAGATGAGCTAAATGTATAAAGCATTCTTTGTATGCAGAGGTAGTAGGTAATAATTTGATAGCTAATTTAAGGGATGGAATTTCACATTAATAGGTAATACAACTTCCAAACCATAAATGAGTTGAATCAGGGGTAAAATCAATCGATGTCTTTACAGTAGTGTAGTAAGCCCATAGTTTTGAAAAGAGCATAGAGTGCCAATTTCCTTTATGCATGCCGACTATCTACTAAATCATATTGGTTAAAACTTTATTAACAACTTCGACCTAACCATTAGCTTGTGGATAATATGGGGTAGAGCTATCATGGAAGAGGCTGAGTTTGACAGAAATTTTGACAATCATAAAGTTATGAAATGACTACCGTTGTCTGTAATAATAGCTTGTGGGATACCGAACCAAGCAATCACATGATTGAAAATGAAAATAGTTGCAGTTTCATCGTCATATCTATATGTAGGCATTGCCTCATCCCTTTTTGTAAAGTAATTGACTGCAAGGATGATATATCCATGTCCCCTGGCTGAGTGAGGGTTACAACTGACGAAGTTAATGCCCCATTTGGCAAAAGGACCAACAACTATGATTTGATGAAGAGGAGTAGGAGGTGCTCACATTTTGCGATCATAAATTTGGAAATTATGGCATTTTCGGACTGTAGTGATGCAATCTTTAGACATTGGCAGCCAAAAGTAGCTAACACGTAATATATTTTAGGTAGTAGGGTACCTAGAAATGTGACTACCAGATGCTCTAGAGTGGAAGTCATTTAAATTTTTTCCAACTTCTTGAAAAGTTAAACAACGTCGGAATACAAAATCACCATGATGATAAAGAGTGTCGCCAATAATGTTGTATTGCTAGGATTGGTATCGGATTTACCAATGATTAGTTTTGGATAACTCAGGCCTAATTTTTTTGTTTATAGATATATAATGATGTCTCGATACCATGGATCTAACACACTAATAAGAAAGAGAGATTTGTCAATAAAAGAATCTTCTACTACTACATCAGTACGGGGGGAAGTCGCATTATATTTCAGAGAAAACTAAGGATTTATTTGATTTTTATTTTTCAAATTCCATATCGAACTCTTGTAAAATGACTATCCACTTCAAGTGTTTTCCCCCTAGTAGTTTCTTCATGAGAATGTACATCATACGGTTGAAATCTGAAATGAAAGTCATTTTTCGGAGAAGTATATAGTGATGGAATCTGTGAACAACTTGCATAGTTGCCAAGGCTAGCTTCTCCACATGTGTGTATTTAATCTCAGTTTTAATGATACTCTTACTCAAATAGTAAATCACATGTTTGCTGCTAGAATCATCCTCTTAGACTAACACCATGCCAATGGTGGCATCAAATGAAACTAAGTACAAAAATTAGTCTCGATGATAATTAGTCCAGAAAAATGGAATACCCTTTTCAATAATTGAGTAAAACCCTTTGTTAGTTCAGCATAATTGTGGATGAATCTACACAAAATGTTTCCCTTCCCTTGCAAACTTTGGAGTTTAGTAAGGCTAGAAGGAGCAAGAAAATTCAAAATTGCCTCTACCTTGAGGGGATCGACACGAATTCCCTCCTTTGAAATGATGAAACCCATAAGGAAACTGGGTTGCATAAAAAAACAATTTTGCAGATTCAAGTGAATATTATAATGCCTACACCTAATGAAAATCACTTTTAAGTGCAATGGGTGATCCTACTGTTTCATGGAATGAGCAGTAAGGTCATCTAAATAAGGCTAAACAATATGATTGATATCATGGAATGCGTAAGGCATTACTCATTGAAAAGTTGTGCCAACATTTTTTAGTCCAAATGAGAGCTTTTGATAAGAAAAAGTTCCCCATGGGCATATAAATGCGGTTTTATATTGATCGACATGGAGTATGTTTATCTGATTATAGCCAGAAAATCCATCCATAAAAGGAAAAGAAAATCATTTCCGGCATAGTTGTCGACAATTTGGTCGATATACAGAGATCGATAATTGTCCTTGGGACAAGATTTATTGATATCTCAGTAATCAAAACACTCTCAAATAGTTCCTTGATTTTTATTAATGGGCACAATATTTGATACCCAATCAGTTAAAGGAACATGGTAAATGAATCTTACTTTTACTAATTTCTCAACCTCAGTTTTGATAGCAACATCGTTTTACAGATGTATAGGATGACGTAATCGTATTCTAACTGGCTTAGCATCTAGATATTTCATGTACAACAATGCTAGGGTTGATTCCTGGCATCTCTTCATAGGACCAGGCAAAAATGTCATGAAATTCCTAAAACGGGGCTTTTTAAGTTGAAATCTCTTCTAATGAACAAAAGGCTTCTATATGAATATTTTCAATTATCCCAGGTTTCACTGAGATATCGATAGGCATTGTTGTTGGTATGTTCCCTAAATTATGTTTAGAACTGGAAGGAAGGGTAGATATTAGATTTTGAGGATTGCTAAGTGTCTCAGATGAAAATAATGATGAAAACATATTCTGAATTTTATCAAAGGATGGTAAGAAAGTTGACCTATGATGAGTATAATTCCACGAAATTTCATCCAAGATCATAACTTCCATAATCCCTTCAATAGTTAAAAAATATTTGTTAAAAGGATTAGGCATATAGATTGGTTCCGAGTGTGACAAATGAGAATATTAATCAATGATCATATTCATTTTATCATCCTCAGATTTTGATGGGTTGGAAAAAGATTGAATGGCCTCATAGGATAACTCGAAAGGACTACAAGGCATTTCATCCCCATATAAGATCATTTTTTATTCTAACGGTATGGATCTTCCATTTTGAAAGTACTTGATGTAATCATGTTGATTTGTGCTTCATTATGAAGAAGAATGGGTGGAGGGAACATGAAATTTCCCATCAAAGATGAGTCTTTGAGCAGGCCAACACCAACTTATTCATATGATGTGGTGTATTTTCCAAAAAATGGGATACTACCAGTAGAATTAGGGTTAGAGGTATAATAGGACATTGATCTACTTTCATAATTCTTCCTTTGTTGAAGAAACATAATCATCCTAAAATATGACAAGACTACTAATGCCATGGAATAAGTCTAGCTCCATCCAAGCAAAAGGTAATAGTCAAGTTGAGCATCAAAAACCTCAACGTTTATTGCAACTATTTTTCCCTCTAACTCGATTAGAAAATAATTTAAAAGTCCATATAGAAGAAAACCTCTTCCATCGAAGGCTTTCAAATTCGTGGGAGATTGATTAATTATTGGAGAACCCAAAGCTTTCCAATAGGAAATGGACATAGTACATGTCGATGTTACTTCTTCAATCACTATTTAAAAAACTCATAGAGTTTTAACGTGAAATGGTATCTGAAAATCCATTTGGTGTGGGAGAAATGTGACATGATTCTCGAGATCGAAAACAATCAAATGGGAGTCTTGAGGATCTACAACTCCTATGGCTAATAATAATAATTTCCTTTGCATTAGACAAGTTTCCAGCACTTCAAGGGAATACATGGTCGAAGGTGACATAGCCATATCTTCGATGATGTTATAATTTTGGGCATCCCTCACATGAGGATTAAAGGCTTACTTATGAAGCATAATATTAGGAGGCAAAAAAATTATCATATCTGGATTTGGTTTTTCAATATGTAATGGTTCAGAAGAGGGAGGATTAGATGGAGAAATTTGAGTAGGAGAACTGAAGCAATCTCCATTTTTAAGAATACTCTTTGACACAAAATCTTTGGATCTTATTTCTACCATAACTCTGGAAGACATCATCATGATATTTGTTGATTGGGATGAGGAGGATTGGTCATGATAGACCATTTTACTGTCTTGAGGAAAATGATCCTTCAAAATAGTGGGTGTGGTTGAACTTTTGATGAATTTGAAAACTTTAGCCCAATGAAGGTGCTGCTTAATGTAATGATCTTCCTCACAAATCAAGCAACGATATCGAGGTTTCCTCTTTCCGTCAAATGGTTCATTCTTGGTTGATTTCTCCTTTGAGCGGTTGCCTTATTTAGTTTTTCCTTTTCCCTTTTTATTATTTCTGAATGACTTACCTGTAGATGAATCTACGATGTTGATTTCAAAATTAATTCCAGGAGAAGGATCTTCATCAGGTGAATAAGATAGAGCTAAAACCTGAACATTCTTAGAATTTTTCTTTTTTTTAGATTTCTGGCTCACATAACCAATCATGCCATCTGTGGCATGTGATCCTAGAAGAGGTGGATTACTTGGATTAGATTGGGGTAAATATGGGACCTTTTCATACAAGGTACTACACTAAGTATAAACAAGATAGAGATATTGAGTGTGGGAAATTACCTTCTCTTCAGTAACAACACCCCCTTTGGCAACATCTTTAGTTATTTCTGGTAAAAGTGACGTTATGAACCATTCATCCAAAATATGGTCTGGAATGTAGACTTTAACTAGGCAACATCTTCGTCTCCATTCGTCAATGTGATCAGAGTTATGGGTTGATGTTGACTGCTTTAAAGAAGTCAAAAGTTCAGTTCCATTGCTAGACTGAACTGGTAACTAAAAATGGGTCAAAAATTCTATATCAAGGGGATTAAATGTGTTGAAGGAAGTGCATAGAAATTCTACATACCATTTAGCTACTGAACTGATTAGGGTTCATTGAAAAATTTTTAATCTAATAGAATCATCCTTTAATGAGTTGGACGTGCACCAAATATGATAGGTCATGACATTGTTGGACGAATATTCACCCTACTTACCTTCAAACTTAGGAATATCATTAGGCAGCTTAGTAGGAATAGTCGACCAATAGGGTAAATAAAGAAGTATATTATTAGTTAACACAGAGAGTTTAGGTAAATCCAAATTTGCAATGAAAGGAAACTGGTGGTTAGGGTCCTGTAATAGATATCGATAACCTTGAGGGGCGAGAACTATACTCAGAGGAGGATATCTAGGATATCTTGGGATAGCCCAAGAAGTTGGAATTTAAATACCTCCTAGGTATTCAAGATGAGCCATACCATATTGTGGTTGAATAGGTTGTTGAAATGTATGACCTGGGTATGGTTGAATTTGGAAGGGGCGATTCTGACCCATTTGAACTTGAACAAACTGTCCTTGAAAGGGTTGACTTTGCAAGGGTTGAATTTGGATAAATTAAGTTTGAAAAGGTGTACCTTGAACAAAATGACTCTGGGGTAAACCTTGGAAAGGTAGCCCTTGAAAGGTGCTTGCATATACGTAATGCTATGCTGAACAACATTTGAGGTGCTGATGGAATCGTAGGAATGGATTGAATACTAGATGCCTGAGGTAAAGACTAAACAAGGGGTTTCAGAGTAACATGTGATCTAAACGGGATAGTTATTCGTGATACTCCTGGAAAGGGAGTTTTAGGTGAACTTGAACCTGGGTTTTGAACAATTGTTGACATAGAAAACTGCCCCATGGTTTGATGGGTACCTAGGGTAGGTTGCTAAAGCGATTGCTGGGCAGGTGTCGATGAGTTAGCCTAGATGGTTGGTTGGACTTGAGAAGACATACCTTGAAAAGGTAGTTGTTCAATAGTTTTTCCAAGAGGTTTTCCATGTTGATACAAAGGCACATGAGAAGCAACAAGAATTGACTATTGATAAGGGTTCCAGATTCTATTCATTCCAGGGTAATGCACTCCAATGATGGGTTGAGGCATAACAAGCTGATCAAAACCAGTTTTGGCATTCGAACATAATCAAAGTAGTTTCCAACAAGGGGTTCCCCCCTAGTTGCAAAGTAAGGTCCACAAAAAGGTTGTCCTCTAGGTGGAGGATATGAAGGTTTCCCCCAGGTAGATAATAAACACCTATTGGGTTAGCTCGTGGATTACCAACATTATCAAAAATCATATTAATGACTTGTTCAAGTCCCAAACCTTCATTGGTAGGGTTAATTACACCAGTTGACATGTTTGAAGATGAGTTCAAGGAAGAAGCTCCTAAATAAGCTCATGGAAGAGAGCAATATCCAGGTGGTAAAAAACCACCATACAATATGGACTTTGGAGAAGTGGAAACATGGATTTATCTCACATGACACTTCTAGGAATCATTGTGGACCAGTCAAAACTAGGTACAGTAGAATAAGGAGTCGTGTAATGTGGAATCCATTGCCCTAAAACGATCAAGGGTGTCAAATACCATGGGTTAGGGTGAAGAGATCAAAACACAAGTTTTGAGATATCTATAGGTTTACTGTTAGAAACTATAGGTTCTTCCTCTTCATCTGAAACAAGTTCTTCAATGGTAATAAGACTAGGAGGGAGACTATCAGTAATGATAAGTTTCACATGCAGTGAAAGTGGAGGATCTAGAATATGTGATGCAACAAGTGTATGAATTTTAGGCTAAAAAATACCAGACTCAGGTTCATCAATATCTGGTTCAGAAATGGTGTTTCTATTGGAAGATTCTCTAGTAATTGATTTAGTTTGAATGAGTTCAATAATTTGTAAATCAATTGCTACTGCGTGTGATGTTAAATTCTAAGTCTGATCAAATTCAGTTTTTATTACTTCAAGGCCTAAAATAGTAGATGTTATAGGTTGATTAAATTTAGTTCCTCTTACATCATAATCTATGATAGTAGAAGTTTCAGTTTCTACTACAGTCCCAGTTTCAAATGATTTATATTTTTCTTCTTTAATTTTTTCTAACTGACTCAGCAAATACTTAGGGGGATCCCCGAGTATCCTACGTGATTGTCTTGGTAGTTTTGCCAAAATGAAAAATTTTCAATTTATTAATCACACAATATCTAAATTACACCTAAATTCTCTAAAAAGTAAGAAAACAAATACAGAAAGTAACATGCACTAAAAAATCTAAGAGTTCCAACCACACAAATGTACTCTTCATAGAGACCAATATTTACTAGTTGGTGATGAATTCCATCATCGAAGAGATCAAGGTGAAAATATTTATAGAAAATGAGTGTTTGGAACTAGTTACCCTAACAACTGTCTTAATGAAATGGTCTGATGCAAGTAACTCTGCTATAAACCATCTCGAGCAAAGATTATCCTCCAGATCCAAATGAGTCTAACCAACATCTAATCTAGGTATAGCAGGACATTCCCTCTGCCATCACCTTCGGTAGAACCCTAGGATTATAATCACTATGTTCACCAAATACAACAGTTTTACTTGGGGGACAGTGATGGATCAGATGTACACGCAAGGGCAGAGTAACAAGCTCAGTCCCCTTGAAGGCTCCTCCACATGATCAATTGGAGGTTTACTTTCAAGTGACCCCAAGTACATTTCAATACCATTATATTATGTGTAAATCACTATATCTAGGCCAATCAAGTGGGTCAGATCACTTCACCATATTCGACATGACCTCATGCTTAACTCATGTCTAAGAAGAGCTTCCCAGAGAAAAATGAAAATAATTGGATTTTCTCTCCCTAACTAAAGATTCTATTGTTCGTTTGTATCTTGGAAATTTTACTTGCTTCCTTATTCCAAATCCCTATGCTTAAGCTACTGTAAATGAAAAGAGCCCTAAAAAATATAAAATTCTAAGTGAATTTTAATTAATGTTGTATTATTAAGATGTTCTTTTACTCAATGGGTGATGACGGTGAAACTTATGATGTTGTGACACGACTCAAAATATTAATGCACTCTAAAATGCAAATGAAACTTTCAATTTTGATGAAATTCTATTTAGAGAAGAAATAGTTTTTTTTTTTTTTTTTCATTTTTTTTTTTGAGAAATAAAATGCAATAACTCACACCTTTTCCACTTTTCTCAAAGAAACCAATTTCACTCTTTTGTAATGAAAAACACAGTCAACAAACTAATTTCCAGATTTCCCTAATTATCAAAATAAACTAAAACATTATTTTCTTCTAATCACTAAAAACTTTCAAACATATAGAAATCAATCAAGAAGATTGGAGAAAAGACATATTCTCCTATGAATTCTTTGATTCAATGACAATAACAGTGCAATCACAAAAAAATTCCCAAGATGAAAGCAACTAATCCTTTTATCAAGCAAAAATAACCATAATTCTTTCACAAAAGTACAAGGTCTTCAGAAACCCTAATTTCCAATTCAAAGTGATTTTGACTACAAATAAGCATTTTTAAGGCTTAACTAGTGTATTTGACAGAAAAAAATAAGAATATCACTCACAAAAAGACATTCAAACTTGTTTTGTTCAATCAACAAATCAAACAGGAAAAACCCAGAGGTATTATTCCAAGAAGACATAATCTTCAAAACATAATCAACAAAGCAATCAACTGAGTTCAGAAAAGACAATGCACAGTCCAAACAAATAGAATGACACTTTTAGAAAGACAAATTTACGTTTGGGTTGAATCTAACACAAAAATTTCAAAAATTTTCAGGGTCTACATGGGTTTCTAGTAGGAAACAGACCACATGCACTCAGTTGCTACAGAAAAAATGGCACAGAGCTACGCTCTGTGTACAAAAAAAAAAATTGCAGGGAGGAAAACCTAAAGAAAAAATAAAAAAGTCGAAAATCAACTAATCAGATCTAAAAGACCATTAATTTTTGAAGACTCGGGTCAAAATAAATAAGAAAAATCAGAAACCGAGGTTAAGGAAAAAGACGAGAACAAAGAGGTTCCCCAGTATGGTCACCAGTTTGTTACATCAGACAATCCCTCTTATGGACAAGAGCAATCTCCCTAGGTCCTAAATGGAAACTAGAAACAATCATGACAAATGAACTAGCTCTTTCCATAAGTTGAACTTGTTTGAATTATAAGTAGTCTAGGTAATGGATAGATCTCTTACCAATTTCATGAAATGCCTGATGAAGATACTTGGTTGTGACCATAGAAAATTTTAGGGGCGAATGTTCGCCCTTTGGCAAAATTAAGGGGTTTTAAATTTTTAGTGGGCGAATATTTTGTATCATAGTACATTTTTACAAATCACCTTAAATAGCCCACCTTATTTTATGGGAGAGGGTAAAAAAGGTAAATTTAACCCTTTAAATTAGGAGTTACAACCTTCCATTCGCCCATTTTCAAGAATAGGTTTTATTTAAGTGAATCCATTCGCCCATTTTTAAGAATAGGTTTTACTTAAGTGAATCGTATGGGCCAAATACCATATTTATAAAAGAGGTATGGTAAATTAATAAAAATATAGATAAATGAGAAGTATGGTAAATAAATAAAACAATTTTTATATTTACTCCATAAGTCACCTTATATACATGCAAGGGTAAATAAAAATATAAGTAAAGTGGAGGTATGGTAAATAAATAAAACCTCTTTTTATATTTAGTCCATAGCCCTCATTCTATTTATGAAGGCTAAAGAAAGAGGTTTTATTTAAGTGAATCCTATGGGCCAAATACCATATTTTTAAAAGGGGTATGGTAAATTAATAAAAATATAAATAAACGAGAGGTATGGTAAACAAATA
>APFE031625708.1:174214-276448 GCA_000404065.3 Pinus taeda | reverse complement strand
GCCAAAAAATTATATATACATATTATATTTTTGATAAAATCGCCTTCCATTTTTCCTATATACCATAGAGATTCGCCCATTTATTATACTTATAAATTTAGGGGGGGTTCTTAAAATTTTCGCTGGTTGTGACTTGATGCATCTCTTCAATGCCTAATAGGACCCACAAACATAAACCATAAAAAGGATCAAAAGCACATGTGATATAATAATTCAAATAACTTAGCCTAATGATCAAGGAAATTAGGGTTTGAACTTGCCTTAATTAACATAATAAACAATTGCAAACTATTCATTATCCACAAAAGACAAAATCAATGGGAGAAAGTGCTCATTTGTATTAATCAAAAGATAAGAGGAGCCTTACAATCTTCACCTTGATGTCATGAGGTCCCTCCCAAATGCCTTCAATCTCCTCCTTAGATAACAAGCTCTCCAATTCAAACTAACAACGTAAGTTTGTATTCTCTGAATTCTGACCTCCCTCATCCCTCAACCCTCTAGTCCTTTTATAGATCAAAGAGGGGGAAGTTTCAAATCCCTAAGAAGAGGATGAACCTCCTTTAATGAAGGATTAGGTTACCATGAGAAAATGAATGGAGATGTATCGTATGAAGATTATAGTTCGAATAATCATCAATTGGAAGGATTCAGTTGGGAAATATTTGACCAACTATGTTTCTTGAATGTACTTTTTATTTTTACTTTCTAGAATTCACCTACACGGGTTTATAGTTACAGACAGAGCACAGATCGGTGCTATTCTTGTTGGTATTATGATAGAGGTATGACTCAAGTGTTTTCCTTGATGACAACTCACTCAGATGATAGATCATAGATTAGACTCATAGAATGAATAAAGAAAGGTATACACAGGTTCACTATATACCAAGTTGTGTACACACGCAATTTCACTATATACCAAGTCACGTATATACGTAGGTTCAATATTACCAAGTAGTGTATACATGCAGGTTCACTATATACAAAGGCACGTATAACGTACACATGCACTTTCACAGAAGGAAGGGCGTGTACATGTCGAAAAACTAATTTTTGGTCCGTGGTATTTGGTCCATGGTATTTGGTCCTAGGTATTGACCCCAGGTATTGGGTCCAAGGTATTGGTCATATGTGGTTTTGGACCACGGTATTGAGAGGCCTAAACCTATATAAGGAGAAGAAGATCATTAGGCGAAAGTGCAAGTGTGCAAGATTTGAATATCTGATGAAGTGTGAGATCTAGTATGCTGGTTATGGGTTTGTGATTCTTTTCTTGATCTGAACCAAGGATTCACCTATGCGGTTAATGGTGGATGATGGATCAGGATCATAAGGCTTGGAATGTAATATCATTATGTAGTTTGATCATGGATAGACTATATATGAATTATTGATGCATGTTTTATTGTATAAATGTTATGATCTGGGTATGACTGATGTCTGGTATAGATGCAAAGTTCTGAGTTAATATTTGAAGATATATACACGGGTTCGCTTTGGTAAAAGCACATATACATGTAGGTTCGGCTCATTAGGGTCACGTATACTATTTGAAGTATGATATTTGAAGTTGTAGATTGGACCTGGTTTTTGTTGCAGAGTTCTGGGTTCCGCTCTATGTTCTGGTGACTGTGTTTTGATGATAGGGTTTCAGTGATTCAGTGTTGGGTGATTGGTTAATGCAATAGTTTTATTGTAGTGGTGATTGATTTTGATCTTCAATGTTGTTGATGGGTCCAGTATGAAAATTGGATGAAACGTGGCCTTCATATTATGGTGTTGTGATGAAACAAGAGGTCATAGCCTTCAGTAGGCTGACACCTACGTACTAGTAAACGGATTGGCTAGTACAAGAGCCAGGAGTTGTAGCTCCCTTCCAGTATAAGCTGGAGAATGAGAGAAGGTTGTAGCCTTCTGCAAGTGGGTGCTTGCGTACTGGTATGAGTCTATGCCAGTGCAAGATTGTAAACAAGTTTTTCTTATCTTATAGGAAACCACAAAAGGTGGTTTTTGTCCCACATTGGGTTTCCACCTTATATCATGGCGTTCATGTGTGCTTCTTATGTGTGATGATTTGTTCTGTTTTACTGCACCTATTTACTGTTCATATGAAGTTCTGATGCACTGATTAAAGAACAACATATAATGGATTAAATGAGTCATAAGTTTAATGGATATATGCTAGTTGCATTAAACACAGTTGCATGTACACACGGGTTCCCTTAACTGAAGTAGCATATATGAATCTAAGTATGGAAATGAAAAATTTAGTGATTTGCTAATACTGATTCACCCACCCCCCCCACCCAGTATTATTTCCAAAAATTGGTGTCAGAGCAGTTCCTTTGGTATAAGCTTTCTCACTTAAAGGAGATCAGTAGAACAATGGGAAAGAAGCTAAAGAAGAAAGCACCTCTGAGGAAGAAGACATCTCAAAGGAACTATGACAGTGGGAGAATCGATTAGGGAATATGTGGAAGCAACACTTCAGATTCAGAATCACCTCAAAATGAAGAAGCAAAAGAACTATCAGGTATGAATTTGTTATCCTCTGGTGATATATTTCTCCATCCATTTGAAGATGATGAATGTGATAGCGAAACAACTGAATTTTCTCTTATGGGTGAGGAAGAAACATATCAAATAGAGGCAGAATTTAAGAGGCTTACAGACAAAATTAGAGATCAACAAGATCTATTGCACAAAAGGGAATGTTCCTCCAAAGAATAAGCTACCAAACTAAAAGCTCAACTAGAGGAAGGAAACAAGGTAAGGACATTATTCAAGGAAAAGGAAGATCAATGTCAAAAGCTACAGGATGAAGTGACATCATTAAGAAATGAAGTAAATGAAAGGAGCAAAACAATCAAGAAACTCAGAGATAGATCCAATTACTATGAAAGTCTTGAAGCTAAGATCCTCTCGCTAAAAGAAGATCTTAAATAATCAAATAAGCAGAATAAATAACTACTCCAAGCTCTTGAAAAACAAGAAAACGAAGTTCTTGAATCAATACATCAGTGGGAAGAAGGAAGAAAAGCTGAAGGAATCATGAAGAAGCAGTATCTTGAAAAGGAAGAGCAACATCAGGTTGAGGTAAATATTATAAAAGATAAATTAGAAGAGAAGGATAAGCTCTTATGATTTCAAGATAGTACAAAGATCTTGGATGATATTCTTAGTAGTCAAACGTCTCTTGCTATCAAAATTGGTCTTAATTTTCATGAATCTATTGAAGGTGAATCTAGTTCACAAAGTAAGACAAGGAACTCTAATACAAATCTAAAATGATCAACAAGGAGATGAGAGGACAATCCCATCAACAACCAAGGAAAGAAATTCTTCAAAGAAAATATTTTACTCCTAAATATGGAAGTGATAGTCAGTTATTTCCTCCAATGAATAATGTTGAATGTTATGTATGTCATAATTATGGACATGTTTTAGCCAGATACAGAAGTAGAATGGTTCAAGACCATCACACAGAAAGATCATCATCACGTTCCAGGTACTTTAAGGGATAGTATTTTTCTTGCAATATGTTTGGTCACAAAGTTGTTGATTTCAATAGAAGGAATATGAAACATGTAAGATGCTATGCATGTAACAAGCTTGAACATATAGCAAAGGAATGTAGGAACAAAGTATGAGTACCATACCAAAAGGAGAAAACATCATCACAGTAGAAGATATGGAAGAAAAAGGAAGTATAGTCAGAAAGATGTGGCATAACAGAGTATATAGACATGACAAACTCAGAGGGAGATGAAAGTGTGGAACCTCAATGTTCTAAATCTCATACGCAAGTTTCATGAAGACAAGTCACGTGTATACATGAGTTCGAAGATGCACAGTCATGTATATGTTGAAAAGACTCAAGAAAAAGGGCTTGATATGGTTCAGTCAATTACTTTCTTTGTTTGATGATGGTTACAATCTGCTGATGATGTGTGGAAATGTGTTGGTACTCATAAGATTTTGTTTAGAAGTGCTTTTCATCCTAACTTGACGATGATGATTCATTGATACTTCTTGCTGATATATGCATGACCAGATCTGACAATGAATAGATGGCACATGTTCAGGGGGAACATATGCTTCGAATAATGCATTGTTGGCATTATGGTTGGAAGTCTTTAGTGATAATGTTTTTGTGGCTAAATGATACATCTTTCTCGTTGGTTGAGAGAATGGTATTGCAAGTTACAGGTTGTTGATATTGATGAGAGATTCTTATGGTGCATATCATATGATGTATGATAGTTGATAATGACTATCATGGTCTTGTTTAGGTCATTGGTCTTTGTTAAAAATGTCATGCATTTATTTTAAAGACCCATGAGTCATATGATGTAATTTGTACCCCCACTATGCATGTGAAGGATGAAGTAATAATGTTTATCTCAGTCATGTATAAACATTTGGTTGGATGAGTCAAAATGGTGTATCCCCACTTGGTTGGGAGATTGATGTATGTATGAGTCATTGGTGATAGGAAGGTCATACTCACTTAGTTGAATTGTAGAGTCATGTTATTCTTTAATATCTTTATAGACTCTGCATGTGCTCAGGTGGAGCATGAACGGATTGGTACATCTTGGCATTTATAAAGGGGGGGCTCAATCAGAGATTTCAGCATGTACTCAAGGGGAGTATGGACGGCAGAATGTATATCAAGGTAGAAAATATCTTGGTCCGCCTTTTTCCCTTAATGTCAAAGGGGGAGAGTGAATTGGCGTGGTTGTTGCCATCAAGTCCAAAGGGGGAGATTTTTGGCATTATGATATAGGTATGACTCAAGTGTTGTCCTTGCAACTCACTCAAATGACAGATCACAGTTTAGAATCACAAAATGAAGAAAGAAAGGTATACGTAGGTTCACTATATACCAAGTCGCGTATATACACAGGTTCACTATATACTAAGTCATGTATATACACAAGTTCACTATGTACCAAGTAGTGTATACACATAGGTTCACTATATACAAAGGCATGTATAACATACACACGCACTTTCACAGAAGGAAGGCACGTACATGTCAGAAAACTAAGTTTTGGTCCATGGTATTTTGGTATTTGGTCCATATTATTTGGTCCAAGGTATTGACCCTAGGTATTGGGTCCAAGGGATTGGTCCTACATGGTTTTGGACCATGGTATTGAGAGAGGCCTAAACCTATATAAGGAGAAGAAGATCATTGGGCCAAAATGCAAGCATGCAAGATTTGAATATCTGATGAAGTGTGAGATCTAGTATCCTGGTTATGGGTTTGTGATGCTTTGCTTGATCTAAACCAAGGATGCACCTACGCAATTGATGATGGATGATGGATTGGGATCATAAGGCTTAGAATGTATTATCGTTATGTATTTTGATCATGGATAGACTAGATCTGAATTATTGATGCATGTTTTATTGTATAAATGTTATGATCTGGGTATAACTGATGTCGGTATAGCTGCAAAGTTCTGAGTTAATATTTGCAGATGTGTATGCGAGTTAGCTTTGGCAAAGGCGTGTATACACGCAGGTTCAGCTCTTCAAAGTCACGTATACTGTTTGAAGTATGTTATTTGAAGTTGCATATTGGATCTGGTTGTTGTTGCAAAGTTCTGGGTTCTGATCTATGTTCTGGTGACTGTGTTTTGATGACAGGGTTTCAATGATTCAGTGTTGGATGATTGGTTGATGCAATAGTTGTATTGCAATGGTGATTGATTTTGAGCTTCAATGTTGTTGATGGGTCCAGTATGAAAATTGGATGAAACGTGGCTTTCATATTATGGTGTTGTGATGAACTAGAAGGTCGTAGCCTTCAGTAGGCTGGCACCTACGTACTAGTAAATCAATCGGCTAGTACAAGAGCTAGGGGGTTGTAGCTCCCTTCCAGTAGAAGTTGGAGAATGAGAGAAGGTTGTAGCCTTCTGCAGGTGGGTGCCTGCATACTGGTATGAGTTTTCGCCAGTACAAGACTGTAAACAGGTTTTTCTTACCTTAAATAAAATAGCAGCAGGTGGCTTTTGTCCTGCATTGGGTTTCCACCTTATATCATGGTGTTCATGTGTGCTTCTTATTTGTGATGATCTGTTCTATTTTACTGAACCTGTTTACTGTTCATATGAAGTTTTGATGCACTGATTAAAGATCAACATATAATGTATTAACTGAATTATAAGTTTACTGGATATACACTAGTTGCATTAAACACAGTTGCGTGTACATGCAGGTTCCCTTAACTGAAGTAGCGTATATGAATCTAAGTATCGAAATGAAAAATTTAGTGATTTTCTAATACTAATTCACCCTCCCTTTCTAATACTGATTTCCCCCCCCCCCCCCCCCCCTTCTCAATATTATTTCCAACAATTCCGAGACTCAATTTCAGCGCATGCATGGTAAACGCTAGAGAAATCGGTGCAGGTGGAACTTAACAAGGTGTGAGAGCTATTTGACCCAAATTTCTCATGTACTTTAACATATTTTGAGTTGTTTGACTTCTAAGGGAGCTAGTTTCAACATGTTCACAAATGGTAAAAATATCCATAAACTGATAAGGTTTAATGGCGACAAATTGATGTGTAACATGTTGAAAATAGCAACAAGAAATGCTAACAATAGAAGTGCTAAAATTATCACTGCTATAAATAGAATTTTGGATACACTCCAATTTTAGTTAGTCCCTTAACTAAATTATGAATTAAAATTCGAATTTGATCTTAGCAGTTGTTTGTAAAATAATTAATTAACTCATCTTGATTTAATTAGTTGTAAGAAATCAAACATGAAGTCTATGTGAAGACATGCAACAGTTTCTCCATTGTTGAGGAAGTTATCCCTTGATTAAAGGAGATCAGGATGAGTTATACTTTGAGTTGTAATTAGTTAGCTCAGTTAACTGAGTTAAGTCTAGTTAGATTTGTTCAAACAGTTTGTTGAACTAATTGTGAGTTCAGTTATTTAATGCATGCATGCATGTAATCGCTGCACTTCAGATAACTGAATATTCTCTCATAAATAACTCATACATGTCAATTCAGATAGAGACCCAGTTGAGATCAGATGATGGGACAGTGTACTATCAATTGCAGGAATATTCCATGGAGGATATCTCTTGCATGCAGAAGGAATTCATTCGTTGGAGATTGCAGTTACTTTTGGGTTTGGTGAGTGTGTGATGAGGCTAATTCATAGAGGTGGTAGCATTGGACCCCAAGGAAAACTACACAAGGAAATAGGAGGCTTGGAGGGCCGGGAGAAGGCATATCTTGTGTCTATTTAGTCTGTGAGCTAGATTGTTTGATTGTACTGAGAGCAAGATAGCTTGTGAGTTGATTCTTTGTGTAATCTAAACATATTTCCACTTATATGATAATATAGAGATCAGGGTTTTTATCGGAGGCTTTCCCTAGAGTACTCTTCCATGTTCATGTTTGACTTCTTTCTCATTCTCAGTTATATGTGCTCTATTTGATATTGCTCATAATCAATTAAGCTTCTGCAAGTTTGTTGTAGAAGTAGATCTTGTATTTTTCTTTAGTATATTGCATAATCTGTTGATCTATAGTGGGAAATTCTACATAACATTGTTGTCCTTTTAATAACCATGTTGCTGAATAAATGCTAAGAAATATTCTCATTATCTCACAAAGCGAAAGTGGAATGGACATGTTGATTTGGGCAGTAGATTTAACTTGGGAGTCTCATTGTGATCGAATTTAACATTGAAAACCAGGGAAACCGATCCTCTTGAACTATGAAAGGATTCACATGGTAGCTCAGGATTGGAGGGAATGAATATATTATCGGGACAATGGAGGCAAGAGGTGACATGGAGGTAAGCGATAATGTGGAGGCACATGGTTGGAGGAGAATATTATGGGAGAAAGATGCATGGAAAATTAGAAGTGGAGGAGAAGGAGCAGCGACGTGGCAGGTGAATGTTGGCACAGGAGTAGGTGGTCAATAGGGAATATGTGGCAGTAGGGGAGTGGAGGTGAAGTGGGATTATGGGTGACTTAGACGGGAATGTAGGCTGTGGCGGGAGCGGGGAAAACCATTTTTGGAGGGGGGCAAAAGTAGTTTATGGTATTAGAGGGGGGGGGGGGGGGTTTGAAATCACAAGGGGAGAACATGTAGTAGTGGGGAAACTGCTTTACGGACACCTGCCCCCCCCATACCCCCTTGATGTTAAATAGAAACATAGTGGGGGTTCCAAAAAGGCTTTAGAGTCATTGGATGGAAAGCATGATTGTGATTGGAGGGGTGAACTTGTGCAAGGTTTACCATGGGCGGGCTCGAGGACTTATAGATTTCATTTTATGTCATCTCGCATCTGGGAGTGGGTCTCAATCGCAATCAAAATATAGAGGGGACTCAACGAAGTTCATTTTCTACATGGGAAATGTGATTGTGATTGCAATCAATAGAGGGACTAGTGGTAATGAGAGGGCGATGATGGTAGGAGTTGGAAAAACAAAGGGTTTACATCTAGATTTTGGTAATTAGAGTAAAGAAATGGAAATGCAGCTAGATTTTGGGATTTATTAAAAACAAAGGGAAAATTGAGTAATGCTAGAGTATATGGAATTTTAAATAAACAGAGAGAAAATGGGTTTAAGGCTAGAGTTAGAAAAACAAAGGGTTATCATAGATAACAGATTGTATGATGGGAGAACAAATCAATAGAGAATGATAGGTATTGTCCCTGAAGAAACCAATTTCTTAGTTGTGTATATATTGTTATTAAGACATTAATGTTTATTATTATTGTCACTTATTTGTATGATGTATCTTCAAGTGAATGACCTAAAATACCTGGTTCTTAACCCTTAATACTTAGGTGATATGAAAGTCTCAGAATTCCATTTGATTGCTGAATATGAATGCTGAGTAGAGAAGTTAGAGGCAATATGTCGTTTTACATAGAAACTATTATCTGTAACTTAGAGAAAATGTAGAAGTAAGGGTTTTAAGTATAGGAGTGGTCTTTTAAGTAATTTTAACTTCATTCACATAAGTAAATAAAGACCTACAGCTTCATTACTATACCTAAATAAAAGAAGACATATGATGACACATAACAGAGAAGTCACAAAATCATACCCAAAAATGTGTGGAAAACTTCTGATTCTTTCATTAATCAATATTCTATCAAAAATATAGTAACCTAGTCCCCAGGTTCTTCAAATTTCGAACCCTTTTTCTATTATTTTTCCTCCTTTTATACATCATGTGACAGTTGATAATCACCAAAACTATCAAACTGTTTAACTATATCCTAACTGTCTAAAGTAAAAGTCATTACAGAAAATTACATTAGGGGGTAAAAGACACCTCATTATCAAGGAAACAAAATAACAAGAAGCAACAGAAATTAGAATATAACTGATGATGTTTGCTCGCTATTCAAATATGTGGCTTGACTGCTAATGAAGTTTCTCTATAAATGTTCTGATAATAGCTAGATTGTTTTAACATAGAGAAACTATATCTTTACAAGATTTCATGCGTGGCTATGGGTTATGGGCCCACGTATGTATCAGAAATGTTCTAATTGGTGGAAACAAAAAGAAACCCTTATGGCCCACATATATATAGGAATTGATCTAATTGGTGAAAACACAAAGAAACCCAACCAATCACCATTCCTTTGGAGTTTCGGTCATCTATCTCTAATTCTAGCTATTCTGGTAAAACAATGGAATTGGTTGATTTGCATGGAATATGGCTTACCACGGAACTGAAAATAATTTAGACTTTGGTTCATAATCTTATTGTGTTTTCCTTTTCCATAGACCTTTGCATTCCTCATGGACCTGATAGGAAACAAAATTGTAGTTAAAAGACTTCTTAGGTTCGAAGTTTATAATAAAACCTTAGCACTTTTCGACGCGATATCTGTTGGATCTCGTCCCTTCTTGATGAGCAACTGTGATTGTTCCAGACTTCAATAGATTTAACCACATTCTATAAACCATCACGTCCATTTTCCAAATTAAACATCATCCTTGTTAACCGCTTGATTACCATCAGATTTGCATTCTTCAAGTGGAAAGCCCTTATCAACTGAGGTTTAACTTGATTTTATAACTTCTCGTGTCCAACTTTGGAGTAAACCTTGCCCTTGTTAACCGCGCGATTACCATCATATTTGTTGCCTTCTAAGTAGACTGCTCAGATCTTCTCGTGGGTTCCTCATGTTCAAAAGGCATTAATAATATAAAATAAGTCATTTCTTTCAAATTTCCACATTTCATTTTATTTCCGTTAAATATAAAATTTGCTTTTTTTTTTTCATTTTTGTGATTAAGATAAAAATAAAATTAAAATGACAATGGATGCTACAACATCTAGATCCACCTAGGGATAGTAATTTTTCCATAAAAGCACTAAGAACCACAGACCAGTGCTTCACCTCGGGCATGGAGTCACATATTTCTTAGCCAATTTAAATTCTATGGAATTTCTATAATGAATTCACTCTGGTATCTATAATGACAGGATGTTTGTGCTTTAGAACTAGAAGTAATGTTTGAGGTACTACCCATTGACAAGCAGCTGTAAAGATTCACTATCAAGATTCTCTAGGAAGAATTTATTATTTTCCCTTGCTTCTATAATTTTGAATGGGCCATACCAAAGAGGATCAAACTTCCCATGTTTTCCCTTATCTTCTCTTATAGTATCCCACCTTAATACCAGGTCTCCAACTTTAAAATCAATTCCTTTGGCCTTTCTCTCAAAAATACCCTTCATCTTTGATTGATACATAATCAAATTATCTCTTACCTTATCCCTACTTTCACTCAACTCCACTCCCTTATGCATTCTTCTTATCAGAGCATTGGGTTCTTCTTTTGCCTCTTGAATCATTGCAATTACAGGCTTCACAATATGACTTGGGAATAGAGATTGAGTTCCATGCACTACCTCAAAAGGTGATTTTCCTGTAGACCTTCTTGCAATCACTTGAACAACCCATAGAGAAAACTTTAACTTTGGATCCCAGTCTTTATGATTCTCTACAATTGTTTTCTTAAGGATCTTCATCAATGTTTTGTTAGTGGATTCAGCCAATCCATTTCCCTGTAGATGATAATCTGTTGAATGAGATAAAATAACATTATACTTCTGACAAAAAGTAACAAAATTACTTGAACTGAACACTTGAGCATTATCTATTATGATTTTGACAGGGCATCCAAATCTGCTGAAAATATTTTCCTCTAAGAACTTCATCTCCACCTGGTCATTTTCCCTTTTAGTAGGTATAGATTCTACCCACTTGGTGAAATAATCAGTAGCTGTGAAAACCTACTTGTGATGTCCACTTGAAGGTGGGTTAATTTCTCCAACAAAATCTAGTCCCCATTGTCTGAGTGGTTCTTCTATGAACACTGGGATCAAAGGAAAGGGGGCTAACCTCTTCTTCTAAACAAAAAGCTGACACTTCTGATAGCTTCCGATAAACTTATATGTATCACCAAATAGGGTGGGCCAATAAAACCGTGAATGGAGTATTTTATGTGGAGTAGCATTCCAACTATAATGTCCACCGCATAACTTCTCATGATAATCTTTAATGGTTTATGTAAATTCATCCTCTGTTAAACATAACAATAAAATTCCCACATGATCCTTCCAATACAACTTGCCCTCAACAATAACATATGGCTATGCTTTGATCTTTAATTCTCTATATTTTGGTCTATCCAAAGATTGAGGACAAGAGAGAAAACATAAATAATGGACTATGTGCTTATGCCATTCTGAACATAGAAAATTATATCTGATCTTCATACCTGGATTTGATTTTTCTTCACCATCTTCAATTATTTCCTCATTTGTAGGTGTTAGTAAGTTGATTCCCAATGCCTGAAAAATTTGACTATGTAAGAATCTTTGCTAATCCATGCCCTTTCACTAGCATTGTGGTTTTTATGTCCAGGTCATACTCTTGAATCTTGGCTATCCATTTCCATCCTTTTCCTTCCACATCACCCTAGACTAAGACATCCTTTACTGCAGCATTTGGCACATAAGAAATGATCTGTGACTGTAGCACATAGGTCCTGAAGGCCTTTAGGGCTTTTGATAATCAGGGCTAATTAAAACTATAGTTTCTTGTAATGCTTCTTTAATCCTGGATAATGACTGTCTAGCTTCCTTGGTCCAATGCACTTCGTTTTCCTTCTTCAACATATTAGTAATTTCTTTTACAATTTCAGCAATAATTGGACACAAATATCCTTAAAACGTATATTTCTTCCAAAAGTTTTTGAATGTCTTTTTTACTCCTGGTAGGGGTATTTTCTTCACAGATTGCACCCTCGATGGATCTATCTTCACACCATCTCTAGAAACAATGTTCCCTAGTCGTTTGCCCTCTTCTAGAGCAAAAATAGACTTATTAGGATTCAAGGAAAGCCCAAATTTTCTACATTTCTCAAAAGTCTTTTAAAGATGGTCCAAATGTTCCTCATCAAACTTAGCAAAAACAATGATGTCATCCAAATATATCACTTCAAACTTGTCTCCCACAAATGCAATGTCCATTGCCCTCTGAAATGTTTCACCTACACTGATCAATCCAAAAGGAATTCAAGCATACAAAGGTTCCCCAATGGGTTGTGAATACAGTATTTTCCTGATATTCTTTATTAATAGCCACCTGGTTATACCCAAAGAAGCCATCCAGCATTGACATTTTGAATGATCCTATTACCTTTGGCAACACATGATCCATTTTAGGTAATGGATAGTTCTCTTTCAAGGAAGCTTTATTGAGATTTCTAAAGTCCACACATAGCCTTATTTCTCCATTTTTCTTCCTCACAGGCACTAAATTGGCCACCCACTCAGAGTAACTGAGTGGAACTATTATCTTGGCATCAAGAAATTTTTTGACTTATTTCTTAATCAGTGGTAAAAACAAAGGGTTTATCTGCCTAAGTTTCTGCTTAAATGGTTTAATCCCCTCTTTCAAGGGAAACTTGTGATGAATAATACTTACATCATATGTTTTGAGATCCTCATAGGACCAAGAAAAAACATCAATATAGTCCCTAAAGCTTAATATATCTCTCCTTATAATTAAGGGGAACTCCATTAAATAATTTGACTAACCTGGGCTCCTCCTGGGTTCCAATATTGTGATCTTGAATTTGCTCATCCTGTGGAATTTTCTGTGAACTAACAACTACATCATTGGGGTTAAAAATTATTTCAAGAGGGACAAACCCCCTTGGTAGAATATTATCTTTCAATTGAATAATTTTTTGATTAACCATATAATTTTTCAAACCGCTTACTTTTGCACCTTCTGTTATTTCATCTTCATCCTGATCAATCTTTGTGCCCTGAAAATCTTCAATCATAGTCAAGAATTCCTTAATTTGTTGATCATCCTCAAAAATATGCCAGTTTTTTATATTATCTGGAACAAAAGGCTTGTGCCTCATTTCAACCTCATATCTTAGATTTAGATTTATGGGAGGCCTAAAAGTACTAACAGCCATAGCCAAAGAATCTGCTAATCTATTTCCATCTATTGGAATGAACTATATGTTGAAAGACTCAAAGAAGTTCTCAACCAAACCCCACACTTCATTTCTATATGCCCTAAGCCTAGGGTGTTTTGTTTGACAATGGTTCTTTATTTGCATTATAATCAGGTCTAAATCTCTAAAAATACAAATTGACTGGACTCCCATTTGTTTTGTTGTTTGCAGAGCAATGATCAAGGATTCATATTCTACCACATTATTGGTTGCCTCAAACTCCAATTTAAAAGAAAAAGGGATCACATTACCTCCGGGTGTAATTAAAAGGAAACCAACACATGTTCATTCTTTAGAATAGGATCCATCAAAGAAGCACTTCCATGCCCCTTCTGTTTGCAGCTCTGTATTTACACTTACTAAAGTAAGCTGCGTCTGGTTATCTTTAGCCAACTCTGCATTCTCATGCAGAAAGAAGTAAGAAAAGTCATCTTTCTCTTGGCTATATACAAGAGAATTACTTGCTCCATTTTTTGTGATTGTTTTTACAAATCTTGTTTCTCTATACAACCTCTTTTCTTCTCCACCAAAAATTGGTATGACAACATAAGTAAAATCTAGTTTCAAAACACCACCCAATTTAGCCCCCCATGACCTAGAGAGAAACATTCCAAACGTAGCAGGGATATCTGCTACCACTACATCCATTATCAATCTTCTAGCTAGGATCTGGGCTAGTGATACAACCATACCTTTAATGACCCCCAGACACTTGACTTTATTTGAATCAAAAGAATAAAGGTCTCTGTAAGGTTTAGTAACTTGTAGATTTAGTTGTTTCATCACTGATAGTGGCATAAGGTTATGTGAAGCTCCTGAATCAAACATACGATTATGCAAGAGGAAATCATGAACCAATAAAGAAATGTAGAAAGGAGGTGTTGAGGAATATACCTCCTCCACATGTTGACCAAAAACCACTACTAGTTTATATTCTTGCAAATTCACAGTGTCATTTATATTTACATTCTCTTTTAGATTGATAAACTCAGCAATCTCTCTTTGATAAACTGGTGCTTTGACCAACTTTGTGAGGGGCAACTAAATTTTGATTTTTTCTAATTCTTTAGTAAGACTAAACACATGAACCTATTTAGTATTCCTTTCATTCTCATATTCACTTCTCGTCATCACTAAAAACTCTTGCGGAATGGAAACAAGTTTTCCTAAAGGAATTTTTTTCACTTCTATCTTGAGAAGGCTCACCTTGAAGTATCCGAGTCTTGCTATTTGTATTCTATTGTTGCTTTCCTTTATTCAATTTTTTTGTAGGTTGTGGTTCTTGTGGACTTTCCTTTTGTAGGGGAGCTGGAACTTACTGCTTACCTTCATTTTCTTGAACTCTAGATCTTTTCCTTGATCTCAAGTCATATTTCTTATGTAATTCTGCCTACCTAAAATCAGAAATATACTTCCAATATTCATCGATTTCATTCTCATCATAAATGGCATATGTTTCAGTATTCATATTCTTCTCCCTCAAAACCTAGTTCTTCTTCATCTACTCCATATAGTGTGGAAATATGATCATCATGGTCCTTGGAATGCTCTGGTACTTCATCAGGATTTGCCTCTAAGTAAAGTGGTGCTTGAACATGATCTTGGTCTTTTCTCTCCTTCTGCAAAATTTGCAGAGGTTGTATTATATATTGAGGATTAAAATTTTTGTTCTATTGTGCTTTCCTCTAAGAATTCTTACTCTCCAATTTTAATTTAATCATTTTATTTGACAAATTTTTAATTACATTATTCATGTCCTCTAATGTGTGACTTTGAGACAATTCCAATTTAGCCTTCCACTTATCTTGGATAGGCGGTGTCTCTGGTGTTTTACCTATAACCACCAGATTTGCTTCTATTTCTAACGCATCAGTTTGGATCTAATCAATGGTTGTGGATCTTCTCTCCCTCAATGTGAATCCAAAATTTGATTCAAAATCCCCTGCAAAATTTATTTTTGCACTAGCAAGAGGGGGCTTAATCTCCACTGCAAGACTATTGTACAATTTATTGAACCTTTTGATGAACTCAAAAACACTTTCATTAGATTTCCTCTTAATAGCATTAAACTCTATGAGTGAATAACCATGTTCTCTTTTCTCTCCCCATCTCTAGGTGAACAGGTGCTCCATCTCTTCCCATGTAGGAATAGAGTTATTAGGAAGCCCTTTAAACCACTTTCTTGCTTCTCCATCCAAGGATTGCACAAAAAGTCTTAAAACAACATCCAAGTGTTCAACATTTAGATTTTCTGCAAAATTACAAAACACTGCTATATGATTCTCTATTGTTTATTCATCCTCCCCTGAGAAATGACGAAGAATCCTCAAGTATTCTTGAGGTATTTGATTCAATTGTTGTGGCAACTGAATAAGTGCATACCTATTCAACAAGAATGCAGGTGTTGCCATGTTTTCTCCCGATCTTACTGGACCTTGAGTACTAGTAGATGTAGAACTTGGCTAAAGAGTAAATGGAGTATGAAAAGATGGAAAGGTAGTTATAGGTTCAGGTTTAATAACTATAGTAGATACTGAGAAAGAAACATACTCTAAAGATTATTCTTGACAGTTGGGTTCTTGAAATGAAGTAGATGTAAAAGGTGACTCTTGGTCAATAAAAGGTCAATTTTTGGATGAAAGATGTGTTGAACTACTACCAGGTGTAGACAGTGTAGTACTTGGTGTAAATGGAGCATTTGGCCTTCCAACCCTTTTGGAAACTAGCCTCTCAGGGTCTGAAAGGGCTTGAATTTTTTGTTGTGAGGTATCTGACCTCGTATGAGCCCTCTTTGAAGCCAGAGTTATTTATTTCTGTTCAATTCAGCCAAATATTTCCTCCTAACTGAACAACCAGAGGGAAATGAAAAACCCTAGGGAAAAGTGTTCTTGACTTCTCTCACTGACAATGGTGCCAATTAATGTTGTCCCTTAAGAAACCAATTCCTTGGTTGTGTAGAAATTGTTCTTAAGACATTAATGTTTATTATTATTGTCACTTATTTATATGATGTATCTTCAAGTGAAGGACTTGAAAGACCTGGTTCTTAATCCTTAATACTTAGGTGATATGAAAGTCTCAGAATTCCATTTGATTTCTAAATATGAATGTTGAGTGGAGAATGCTTTGAGAAGTTAGAGACAATATGTTGTTTTACACATAAACTATTATTTGTAATACTTTGGGAAGTTAGAGGCAATATGTTGTTTTACACAGAAACTATTATCTATAACCTAGAAGAAATGTAGACGTAAGGCTTTTAAGTATAGGAGAATTCTTTTAAGGAATTTTAACTTCATTCACATAAGTAAACAAAGACCTAAAAGTTCATTACTATACCTAAAGAAAAAAATACATATGATGGCACATAACAGAGAAGTCACAAAATCATACCCAACAATGTGTGGAAAACTTCTAATTCTTTCATTAATCAACAGTTTATCAAAAATAAAGTAGCCTAGTCTCTAGGTTCTTCAAAATTCAAAACATTTTTCTATAATTTTTAATCTTTTTATACATCATGTGATAACTGATAATCACCAAAACTGTCAAACTGCTTAACTATCTCCTAATTGTCTAAAGTAAAAGTCATTACAAAAAATTACATTGGGGGGTAAAAGACACCTAATTCTCAAGAAAACAAAATAACAGGAAGTAACAGAAATTAGAATATAAATTATGATGGTTGCTCATTGTAAAGATCTGTGGCTTGATTGCTGATGAAGTTTCTATGTAAATGTTCTGATAATAGCTAGACAATTTTAACACAGTGAAACTACATCTTCAAAATATTTCTTGCGTGGCTGTGGGTTATGGGCCCACATATGTATCCGAAATGTTATGATTGGAAGAAACACAAAGAAACCCTTATGGCCCACATATATATCGAAAGTTCTCTAATTCGCGGAAACACCAAGAAACCCGACCAATCACCATTCCTTTGGAGTTTCGTTCATCCACCTCTAATTCTAGTTATTTTGTTAAAACAATGGAATTGGTTGATTTACGTGGAATATGGCTTACCACAGAACTGAAAAGAATTTAGACTCCAGTTCATAATCTTATCGCGTCCACCTTTTCCACAGACCTTTGCCTTCCCCACGGACTTGATAGGAAACAAAACTGTAGCTAAAACAATTCTCGGGTCTGAAATTTATAATAAAACCCGAGCACTTTTCGACACGATATCCATCGTATCTCGTCCCTTCTTGATGAGTGGTTGTGATTGATCAGGACTTCAACAGATTTAACCACATTCTATAAACCATCGTGTCCATTTTTTGAATTAAACATTGTCCTTGTTCACTGTGTGATTACCATCAGATTTGCATTCTTCAAGTAGACGGCCCTGATCAACTAAGGTCTTAACTCAATTTTATAACTTCTCACATTTGATGTTGGAGTAAACCTTGCCCTTGTTAACCGCGTGATTACCGTCAGATCTGTTGCCTTCCAAGTGGACGACTCAGATCTTCTTATGGGTTTCTCACGTTCAAAATCCATTAATAATATATAATAAGTCATTTCCTTCAAATTTCCACATTTCATTTTATTTTTGTTATAACATAATATTTTTTTTTTTTTTTCATTTTTGCGGTAAAAATGAAGATAAAATTAAAATGACAATGGATGCTACAACAATAGGGATGAAATTTTAACTGATTGTTGGATGTAGAATTTTTGGATAGCTTGATCTAGGTCTATCACTACGTCTTCTAATTTTTCAAACTGCTGGAGGGCTTGTTTGTCAAAATCCTAGTTTACAGACTAATGTTCAATTATGTATTGTCTTAACACCAACTCATCAATGAAAATTTCACCTATGAAGCTTTCAGATTTGGGTCTAAACAAACTGAGTTCAAAGGGTAGGTCAAATTGAATGTCTTCTAACACTTTCTAGAAAAGAAATAGCTCTTGGCAGAGGACTGTTACTCCCTTGACTTTTAGTCAAGATTTTCTTCCTTATCAATTTCTCGGGATTATATATAAAACTAGGAGGATTCGGATCTGGATGTTCAGGTAGGAGATTTTTGTGTTGTTGGGTCAATATAGTGGAATTAGGCCATTGGGAAATTGAGTCATAGATTTAGATCGATCAACTATAGAGTTTACCAGCTAAACTTATAGGAAAGGGTTGGCAAGTTCATTAGATCCTTTAAGATTTACAGTGTGGACGAGAAGACAAATATTAAGCAATCTAATTAAAAGCAGAGCAATTAAGAATTTTGTTTTTAATTTTCAGTAGAAAACATAGAGATTATTCATAAGTCAAATACAAAGTGTAATTTAAAAAAAAAATTGCTCATACTCTTCTTAGAATAATTTAGATTTCAGAAACATATATGAAAAATAATGAAAACATTTAACACAGAAAGATGCACTTCACCAATGAAATTTCCACAAGAATGTTGTAATGCTTGTGTTGTAGTACTAAAATTTGATCAATGATAGCTTTGTGAGCTTCTTTAAAACATAATTCCTTTCTTCAAAATTAATACCAACACTAATACTTCGATTTTTGAAGTATTTATACAATAATAATTACAAAATATCTTGATTCAAAAGATCAAGATCGAACCCTATTAATGTCTAAACTAATTACAAAATCAGAAAAAAATAATAGGAATCTTCAAACTGCGGAATGTTGGCCCTGTTTTTTAGGAATATTGTTGGTAATTGGGCCTCAAAATCTATTGCGCTATTTTTCCTTGATGTCCAATTACAAATTTCTCCAGTAACTAGCACAATTTGTCCCACCTATCTCTGCCCTAGGATTGAAAGCTTAGTTAATTGCATGTAGCTTTCATTCACATCTATATATTTCTGAAAGGTTGGCTTGATGACACATAGGTGTCTGACCTCATGACTGATAAATAAATCAAAATCTAAGGCCTCCATGAATTCCTTCCCTGTGATATTCCCTTTGATCCCTGCAAAATTTGATTTGTCTTGGAAAATCCTGCTTAATCTTTCCTCGTACTCTGTTAGGCTCATGAGCTCATTCATTGTATTAATCAACTTTCGGAGACCTTTCCTGTTCAATGCCTGCAACTTCTTGTGGAATCTGTCTACTTGTTCATAAATAAACATGTACACTAAAACATAGGAGTATTTGAAATCTCCCTCTATAGAAAATTTGATAAAATAATCATGCATAGCCTCTGCAATAAACTGACTGTAATTAAAAATGAATGGTTTCTCAATAATGGTGAAAATTGACAGGAAGCCAACAATGGTCTCATCAACCCACTGGTCAGAATGATAACTAAGAATGTAAGAGATGATGTAAATAATATGCTTGGTTCCCTCAAGGAACATTGAAGATGAATATGGAGGGTTGTTTTTTGGTAATTGAGGATCTTCAGATAGAAAAACTTCAAAGATATTGGCTCTCTGGGGAAAATTTAAATTCTTGTAGAGCTCTCTAAGAAAGTCTACTAACATTGGCTTAGCTGACTCTTGGATTGTTACCAAGAGAATTTGGGCATTGACTTCAGCTGTGATAGTTATCAAAACTTCACTGTTGCGACTCACGATAGTTCTCTGAGAGGGGACATAACTCAATTGACACAAGGAAACTAAATGAGGGAAACAATGGGTGTGTGGGAACATGAACTAAGGTAGGGTAGACTCCCATAGATTAATTTCATCTCTTTGGTCAAGGAATTTCTACTTTAACAAACTGTGAAGTTCTAAAAAGTCGAATTCACAATTGGTTTCAAAACATTTTATATCCAAGGTCCAATAAGGGTACATGATCTAAGTCTACAGGTGGGGGAAGCATGGGGTTCTTTTCTGGTTTCTTTCCCTTTTATTTGGGGAGTTTCATTTTAGGTGGAATCATGAATTTGTTGAGATAGGAAAAGTTCATGGATTGCCTAGTGCTGGAAAATGACAGAGGAATGTCGAACTGTGTCCCTGATGATAGTTTGAAACAATAATGGCTAGGCAATTTAACTAGTCATTGTTGTGGCTTAAGAATCTGTAACCTTTTGTTAATCATACGACATAGTGAAAGAAAGAATTGTTATGGTTTCAGAGCGTTTATATAGCGCAATTTCCCAATTAACGGTTAATCCTTTACCATTATCGGGAGTGGGTCTATTGCACAGGGAGCAGAAAGCAGTTAATACTGTAACGACTTGTTGACATGGCAAAAGGGGCCCCACATGGAAGCATGTGATTGGGAGGAAATGCATCATCAAGATAAGTTTAACACTCGAGAGTAGTCATGGGAGTAGGGTCCGCGAGGGTGAGGTGGAAAAGAGAACGTGGAGGGAAGGTAGGCTGAGGTGGTAAGTATGGTGGGCTCGGAGATATGTCATGGCATGTAGGTTGTTGATGGAAGGTGGGGATAGGAGGTCCATGTGACGGGCAGTGAGTAGAAGTGGAAGCGGCAGAAGTCAATAGCAGAAGACTTTTCTTGGGGGTGGGGGGTGTGCTATGAGAGGAAAGTGATGGGGGGTTTTGAACATTGAGAGGGTGACATGTAGCAGGAGCTTTGGATCCCCCCCCCGCCCCCCCCCTCCCCCCCACCATGGAAAAAGTGGGGGTTGAGCTAGGCGGGGGAGGGGGCTAAAGACATTCACATGTCCTTCATTCAGGTGGGGGACGATCTCAACCATCCATTTTATTTGAAAGTGTGAACATATGCTAAAAATACATATTCCAAACATTATAACAAGTGTATTAAAGCGCGATTAACCCTTACTTAAGGTAAAGTTAATCAAAAATTATTTTTTCCTAAAGACTATTTAGAAACAATTCAATGTTGCATTTGAACTAGCAGAGCACATTTTTTATTGATATTTTTTGTATCAATTAATCACGATTAAACCAAGTGATTAATTTATTCACTAATCTAACCTATTGTATTCCTAGCTTAGTCATGATTCAATAGTGTGATTAGCCCAAATTACTTCTAATTTTCCTATTTACCAAGTCGCATTTAAACAAGATGCACACTTTATTCAAATTTTCTAAATGTAAATTGATGCAATACTAATCATACTTCGTGGCATTTAGATTTGTTGACCTAAGGGGTAATTTTCACACTTTTTTTTTTCTTTTCTTTTCTTTTCATTTCTTTCTTTATTCTATTTTTTCTGTACCCTACAATTTATTTTATTTTTATTTTTTCTATATATATACATACATACATACATATATCTTAATATAAAAATAATATATAATATTATAAAATATATATATATAAACAACTCTTCCTATGTAATATAGGACCCTAATAGAGACAAAGGCTCGCGAGGTGAAAATGGTAATGGAAAAGGAGGAGAAGGAACACTTGTATATCATAGCAGAGTTACTGAACCCTAAGGCTATGATCAACAATCATAGCCTCACCTCCAATGATGCTAATTTAGCACCCAAATAGATTGCTACCCAGGAGCATGCCATTCTACACTTTGAAGACACATTTATAATGTTGGGAACATAAATTCTGCAAGATTTCTAGAGAATATGGCATGCCTTACCCCATAATCTACAAATCAGAGAATACCACTCTCCTAAAAGGCTAAGGAATGCCTTAGAGAGAACACCATTCTACAAGAGAATCATGCTGAGGATGAAATTAGGTGGATAGGACTCAAACTCAGTTCACCCTTGTTGTTAGGCTTATAAGAAGGAAGAGATGAAGAATAAGAGTAGAGGGAGTGGACTGAGATATAAATGAATGTAGCTTTTTACCCATAATAGGGCACACCAACTGAGGAGCCTTAGGATGTTAGGGACACCAAAAGGGCCATGAAAGAGCTTCACATGGATCACTAATTTTCTCAAAGGATGAGAACACCTTTAGTAGGGGGTGATGATGAGTCCCATCAATAAGCATATTTTGAAGATCATAATGCCATCCTCCATCCTTAAAACTATCCTTCACTCACATTAATTCACATTTTTGTTATATTATGCTTAGTAAGAGGAGTAAAACGTGTGTTTCACTGTATTTGGCATAATGTGGTTTAATTGCAAGGAAAAGAAGCATTTTTGAGGTCATTACTATGCATGGGCTTGATGGAGAAAACCAAGAGAAAATCCAGGGGGTTTTTCCACCTCCTTAACTCCCTAGCTTGGATTGGGATCAAATCATCCTCTCTCATCAATTAGAATTCATTGGTATTCGAGTGGCTCCTAGTCCAACTGAAGCTCAAAAGGGGTAAGATCCACCATTTCCAAGATCAAGGAGGGAATCACTCTTATTTTCAAGGGATCTGCTATTAGCTTCCCTTATGTATAAATAAGCAAGAAGAAAATCTCATGAGTGTTTGAATTTTTTATTCATCTAGGTGTAGCTATTGAACTTGAAGCTTGAAATTTTCATTTGAACTTTTATGTGATGTATGAGACCTTTACTTTTTGATAATGAGAAGTTGGATTTTAAGTTGCATTTGAGTTAGTTTCATAGGGTTGAGACCCTTGGGTTTGGGCCCAACCCAAAGGCTTTGGTCCCTATTTTTGTACATGTGTTTGTTATTGATTCCAATAAGTTCATAATTTCTTTCATTTCAGTAGATATTAAGCCATAAAAACCTGTGGTTGCAATTTTCTACGTCGCCTCTATTGTGGGAGAATGAGTGGAAGGATTCACAACCTTAGTCCAAAAATATTGTGTTTATGATTTCTTGGAAATAGATGCATGCTATTTGTTCTTCTTTACATTTTATTTATGTAGCTTAGAGGTCATTTTAGTGATTATATTGGTGTTATGGCACAAAATAGATGTTATTTAAATTCACCCATCTTTTCCATCATAGGTTATTTCATTTTGTTAATAATCATTGGATGTATGCAGGTGATTGATTGCAAGGTTGTGTTGATCTACAGGTAAGGGTACATTTTCCACTTCCATATTGGACTCCTCAATATTCTCTTTCCACCTTCAATTCAGTCCCAAAACTTTGTTTCTATAAGTCATTTTTCCTAGTAAGCTTAGGACAACGTGAACATTCATCCTACTACAAGACAAACCTATGAGAGTCCTGAGCTTGGCTAGGGGTCTCAACTGAACCTCCCTTCATTTTATTCAACCTCAATCCACCTCTCCATACTCTCATGACATCATTTTTACCCTCAAAAGCCTCTCAGAACCACTGTTGTAGCATTACAAGCCCTCCTCTAGCAATACAAGACCTCTTGTAACAACCACCTGTAGCACCACTTTTCTTCACCAGTTTTGATCCCCACTTCAAATTTAGCTCATTCAAGATGAATAATGACCCTCATCTATGATTTTGTGATCAGGGGTAGCTCCTAGGCCACTTCAACCATTTCTTTTCTTCATTGCAAAACAGAGTAGAATTAGTTTTTTCATCACAAGTATGATGCAAGTAGGCTTCTGATTTTCAAGCAAGTGTGAGCTAGGTAGATGATACAAGAAATTATGGTTGGTAGTTTGATTAATTATGAAAGATAAAGTAGCTTCCTTTCTACAAGAAAATTTGGTAGTTTGATGAATTTTGCAAGAAAAAATAGCTTTATTTCTACAAGTAGATTAGCCCTTGTCCTTTCATGAATTGATTAATTAGCATCTACAAGTTGAGAAAATGGAATTTCCACTTGTTGGGTTGTGTTATATTCTTTGCATGACTAGCTGCCCTAGCTAAACTGGGGGGTTAGAGGGGGGGCGGAGCCCCCCCTTCATGACTCAGTGTGGGGGTCATAGGGGGTTTAAGGGGGCTGGTTAGCCCCCGTCTACAAGGTCTGAGGCAACACCCTAGGGAATTTTTTTTTTTGGACCCATGGTTTTGTGCATGGTTTTAGGTGTGATGGTTTTCATTCCATGGTACTAGATGCTTCAGCATGTGTATATGTATTGTAACATTGAAAGGAAAACAATGAAAAATCAATCTGGTAGTCCTAGTTTTGGGATCCTGTGGAAAATCTCTTTGTATATTTGTTTTATGTGTTATGCTCTCGCCTTTGTTTTCTGTTTTTAGAATTCGTATGCAGGTAAGTTTTGAACGGGATTAAAACCTGCATTTGGTATTGGAGCTATTTTGGCTTCAAGAAAATGCTTTTGTTGCTAAGGGGTTTTGGTCAGCCCTGTGGTAGACACTGTTTAGTGGGAGATCAGTGGGATTGATTTTGATAATGAAAGAAGAAGGTGAGTAGTGGAAAGATATAGGTTGCTAAATTTAATGGTTAGAGTTTTGAGTTGTGGAAACTTAAGATGGAGGATTTGTTGTTGGATAAAGGTCAGTGGATCGCAGTAGATCCAGGTAGTAAACCAACAGGAGTATCTGATGAAGAAGGGAAGAAGTTGTTTCGAAAGGCAAAGAGTACAATATGATTGTCTGTTTTAGATTTAATATTGCTAAATGTATCAAGGGAAGCTACGACGAAGGATTTGTGGGACAAGTTAGGGACTTTGTACCAATCTAATTCTTTGGTGAATAAACTGTTCCTACAGAAAAAGCTGTATAACCTGAGCATGTAAGATGGAGACTCAGTGACAGAGCATTTGAACACATTTAATACTATGGTAAGTCAGATATTATCTGTTTATATTAAAATTTGAAATGAAGATAAGTGCATCAGTTTGTTGTGTTCTCTACCAAATTCGTGGGATACTCTAGCTATTACAATAGGTAGCAATGTAATTGCCTTCCAATTTGATGAAATTGTCGCATCCTTGCTGAGAGAGGAGATGAGACAGAAAAATATGGAGAGCCAAAATGGTGATGCCTTGTTTGTATGGGCACGGTCCTAGAATAGAAACCAAAATAAGTCATCGAGTGGGAGATATAAATCTAGAGGGAGATCTAAATATCTAGGAAAACCTGTAAAGTTGTGCTAGAAAGGCGAAAAGGAAGGGAATTACAAAAGGGACTATAAATCTAAAGCTTCTGAAAAAGGAAAGGGATCTGATGATGCTTCTTTTGTAGAGGCAAAAACCACCTCAAATGAAGGTGAGGATGTGTACTTGTCTTCTTCAAGTACACATGTAGATCATGAGGCATGGTTGATTGACTCAGGTGCATCCTTTTACTTCAATCCCCATAGAGAGTGGTTCTGTGAGTATGAGAAATATGATGGTGGTGATGTCTTCTTGGGGGATGATAAGAAGGCTAGAATCATTGGTCGCAGAAAAATCAAGTTGAGGTTGCAAGGTGGAAGGATTAGAACACTTCTTGGTGTTCTGCATATTACTACATTAGCCAGAAATCTGATTCCTATAAGCAAGTTGGATGATGCATGTGTAAAAACAATGTTCAAGAAAGATACTTGCAAGATAGTTTGAGGAGCACTAGCATTGATGCAAGGAGTTTGGATTGGAACTATATACAAGCTGCAAGGCAACATTGTTGTTGATGGGTGCAACAATTCTGTGGTTCCTGAAAGTGGAGTAGAAAATCTAGTGGTCTTTGGAGAAAAGACCATGCTATGGCATCAAAGGCTTGGAAATATTGGAGAGAAGGGCCTTCGCATACATCATGGTAAAGGTATGGTAGAAGGTATAACTAATAGCTCTCTGGATTTTGATTTCTGTGAAAATTGTGCATATGGGAAGTAGAATCAGGTGAGTTTCCCCTCTGGTGGTAAGGGGTGAAACATATATTAGAGTTTGTACACAGTGATGTGTTTGAACCTGTGAAGGTTCCATCACTGGGTAAGTCTGTGTAACATGTATCATTTATAGATGACTTCTCAAGGAATAAATGGATATATTTGTTAGAAAATTATATAATATAGAGCAATAGAACACATAAAATATATTGCATAAATATAAACACAGAAAACACATAAAACAAGAGAGACACAAATATACATGGTTCACCCAATTTGGGCTACATCCACGGGAAACAAACAGCCCTTCCTTTTATATTATCAAGCAAATTGAAGAGATACAACCTACAGAAGATCCATTGTAATTCCCTCTTTGCTCTCACATAATATCCTCTCTCTTTCTTACTCAAAATACAAATCTACATAGATGCAATACAATTCCCTCATATATAGCGAGGGGTTGCCTTCTAGAGAAAAAAAACCTAATTAAACATAACTTCTACTACTAGATCTCTTCCTAATGAATGGCCTAGATTGACTATGAAATTACAAAATTTACAAGGAAAATTTACATATATTTTTAGCTTCGAGGGCGTTGCCCCTAATCCCCCACCAAGGGGGGCTCCTAAAGATTGTCGTTGGCCCCCCCTGGACCCCCCTTGTAGTGAAAATATTATGAGTGGCTTACGAACTAGGCTCCAATGCAGTGATACCTCTGAATAAATAAGATAATTAGTCTCCACACCCAACAATATTTCATTAAGAAGAAATATAAAGTCTTTGACAGGTTTTAGGAATTTAAGGCTCTGGTGGAAAATTAGACAGAAAAGAAAATAAAGGTGCTGAGGATAGAAAACGTGGAGAGTTTTGCAAGAAGGAATTTGAAGAATTTTGTAAGTGTGGTATAGCACGACAAAAGACTACTCCATACACACCTGAGAAAAATGGAGTTTCAGAAAGAATGAATAAGACATTGGTGGAAAGGGCAAGAAGCATGCTCAGTGGTGTCGGGTTAGGACAAGAATTCTAGGCAGAGACAGTGGAGACTGCATGTTACATTGGAGGATGAGACTCCATAAGAGGTATGGACTGGAAATAAACCCTCTCTTTCACATATAAGGGTATTTAAATGTGATGCATAAGTACATGTTCCAAAGGAGAAAAGAACAAATTTGGATAGTAAATCTGAAAAGTGCATATTTATTGGGTATAAGGATGGTTTAAAAGGCTATAAGCTTTGGAACCCAGTAATAAGTAAGGTTGTTTACAACTGAGATGTAGTGTTTAGAGAGATGAAAGATGTTATTAAACATGAAGTCCCTTCAAAGTAACTTGAGAAGATAGAGTTTGAGCTAAAGGAGGAAGAAACAGACTCTACAGTAGGAGAGGAATCAGAAGATGAAGAGCCACAAACTTTGGTCATGAGAAGATTAGTTCAAGAAAGAAGGAAGCAAGAATGGTATTCCATCTACTTTTTATTTCAAGTTTGAATTATCTATTACTGATGATGATCCCAGAACTGTGAAGGAAGCAGTAAATTCAGAGGATGGAAAACTCTGGAAAGAGGCCATGGCTGATGAAGTGGCATCTTTGCAAAAAAATGAGGCTTGGGATCTAGTGGAGTTGATGGATGGAAGGAAACCCATTGGTAGCAAATGGGTGTTCAAGAAGAAGACAAATGTAGAAGGAAAGGTGGAGAAATACAAATCTTGATTGGTAGCAAAAGGTTATTCCCAAGTGCTAGGAATTGATTTTGGTGATATTTTCTCTCCTATTGCCAAGGTAGCTTCTATTAGATTACTTTTATCTGTTGTTCTTGCTTTTGATTTTGAGGTAGAATAGATGGATGTGAAGATAGCATTTCTTCATGGGCTTATGGAAGAAGAGATCTACATGAAGCAACTTGAAGTCTTTGCAATGAAGGATAAGAAATAACCAGTATGCAAGCTAAAAAAGTCTTTGTATGGGTTAAAACAGTCACCAAGGATGTGGTATCAGAAATTTGATACATTTATACAGGGACTTGGCTTCACCAAAATCAAAGAAGATCATTGTGTTTATTTTAAATTAATTGGTGACCATGTTATTTATCTAGTCTTGTATGTGGATGATATGTTGCTCGTTGGAAATGACAAAACAATTATAGAGGATTTGAAGACCCAATTTTCCTCCAAATTCAACATGAAAGAACTTGGTGTTGCAATCTATATTTTGGGCATGGAAACTAAAAGGGATCTAGCAAAGAGGAAGCTCTGGTTAAAACAAAGGAAGTATGTCAAGACAATACTGTAGAGGTTTAATATGCAGGATATTAAACCGATGAAGGTTCCTATTCCTGTAGGTGTAAAGTTATCTGCTAAACAGTGTCCCAAGACACAAGAAGAGGAAGAGGACATGTCCCATCTTCCTTATGCAAGTGCAATCAGTAGCCTGATGTATACAATGGTTTGTAATAGACCAGAAATTACACATGAAGTGGGAGTATTGAGCAGGTTTATGTCAAAACCAAGGAAGGAGCATTGGACAATAGTGTAGTGGGTTTTTAGGTATATGCATGGCACTAGTGATTATGTTTAGTGTTACCAAGGAAGAGCAGGGTTGGACAGAGTTTTGGATATCCTTAAATTTGTTGATGCAGACTAGGATGGAGATCTAGATCAAAGAAGATATACAATTGGGTATGTGTTTAACCTATTTGGAGGTGCAGTCAGTTGGATGAGTAAGAAACAATCTGTAGTGGCACTATCAACTATAGAGGCAGAATACATGGAAACCACTCATGCAAGCAAGGAATTAGTTTGGTTGCAGAGATTGTGTTCAAGTATGGGCTTAGTGCTATATGGATTAATGCATGGTGTATGGAGAATGAAGAAACCCTCAAGGGTCTTCCCAGGACGCTTGGAAGACTGTAAGATTATCTGCAGCTTTCACAAAGCCACATGCATGTCCATATTCAATAACTAACTATCAAAGTAGAACAAATTCATTACCTCGAGTCTCCATGTATAGTTGTTGGAGAGCGCAATGCAGCTAAGTGGAAGTCCCCTAAGCTAGCTCCAGATCAAGTCTTGCACATAGAGGAGACAAGTGTAATCGCAACGTAAAACCTTGACAATTAATGCATGAATATACAAAAGACATCTAGTTGCACATATCTAAGCTACTCATGCTAAAAGGAATTGAATAAACCTATAAATGAATTATAGTACCAACACCATAGAGTAGACAATACAACTGCAGTTCTATATTAATGTTGAAAGAGTGATTACAAACATATGTTGCATCAGCCTTCCCTTACCCCTCCAACTCCTCTCTCTCTCTCCCTTCTTACCAACATCTTATTCTTAGTTCTGAGACTCTACTCGACAATAAATTAAGCTATCCTTTCAAATGATCTGACCTCTTTCACACTAGCCCTAACTCTTCTTATGTAGCATATGAGGTTAGGGTTGCCACATTTCTCCATGAGTGTGTAAAATCAATGATGTTTCCATTCTTTTGAGCTCTTTCCCATTTGCATACTCCATTAGGATTTGTAATCCACAAAATAGGTCAAACTTGGATGTTTCCTTGCATTTTAAAGTTGATTTAGGAGAGAATATAGGTATATTTCTTAGTCATTTTGATCCTTTGACCCTTAGATCCTAATTAGGGTTCACTAATTATACTCCCGAGGTAACAAGTAGAGTTACTTGGGTCACTAACGCTCCATTAGGCTTACTGAGAATCTTTATAAAGCATGTTGCTAGTGTATAGATAGTGTTAGCTTAGAAACAAGGCTTGTGAACATGGTCATTGCTTCAATCATCATGTATTTTCCCTATGAACTAATGAGGAGGTTATTTTCTTGATAACAAATTCCCCCTAAAGTGTGAAATTAGAGGCTGCGACAATGGTCGAAACACTTTATACTTAACTGTTCTGTTCCTTCTTGACAAAAATAGGGAGAGGATCAGAGCTTCGGGCAGTATGGGAAACTTGATACAACTCATATATATAAAACAACTAAAATAATGTCTTGAGTGTCATGCAGAAAGAGTTATTTTTGCTGACAAAACTAACCTCCCTACGAATCTAAGACTCTCTAGTGACAAACAAGACAATTAAGAGCAATCCTTCTCTAAACATACATTATTCTATGAGAAACCAAGTGTTTTTCGATCCTACCTCAAGTCCAACGCTTGTTGTAGCAGTCCAGCCTCGTCGATCCAGATGAGCTCCTCCTTCACTTTGAAACCTGCACTAACAATCAAATGATTACATAGCACCTGAATATCCCATAAAATAAAACATATTCAACATATAGACCAAGGAGTATATGAAACAACTCATTAATAACAAATTGTTGAGAAGAATGGACTTATTTGTATTAATAGGAAACAAAAGAAACCATTACAACCTGAGCCTTGGTGTTGTGCAAGTTCCTCCCAGGGTCCAGCAAGAGTTTTCGTTTACTTTGATAAGCTCACCCACTTCCAAATGAAACAAGAAAGGATGGGAATCTCTCCTCACAAGCTTCTACAAGGAAGTCCTAATTCTAGTAGCATCTACCCTTTGGAATGTTCAGCTTTCAACCTCCCCTCCTCTGGCCCAATGCCTGTATTTATAATGTTCTAGAGGAAGTTAATCAGGTGCACCATTAATGCGATAAGCCCCTCTTTTGGATGGGGTAGCTCCTCTCTTGATGGGATAAGTTCCTCTTTCATAGGGATACATGAACCATTTGGAGGCGCTCAATACATGTCAAACAATCTTCTAGAATGCTCTAGAAATGACCAAAAGTAACTTTTTTAAGATGAAAATCGCGCCTTTTGACCTTTACAGGAGTACGCACCCACCCCTTTACATACAGAGCGTACAGGTACGCAGGTATTATGAACTTGGGATGCGTATACGCAGGTAAGGTAGAGAGAAACTGCGTACCCAGAGATAAACATGTTTTTAAATGACTTTCTCTCTTTCTTGAAGTTTGACATGGAGAGCAGAGGTATGAGGCTTGCCAAGGAGGATAGTATGACTGTTGATGGAGCCATACTAACTACAAATAGTCATGGTGACAAATTTTAGTGTAACACCACTTGTGTGTTCCTTTCAAGTTGCATACTATTACAGGTTTTTAAGGGGCGCACTTTGTTTTACCCTCCGTGTTTTAGAACCTTCATGCATCGCACTTGACTCTCCAAAGGGTCACACACTTTCTCTCACCCAAAGTTATCTTACTTACCTCTGTGTGCTACCATGATCAAGGCATTACAATACCACCCACTGTTGGGACTCCTACTCCAAGTGATTTAAGGTCTAGTTGAGACTTCATATCGGGGAGATCCCTTGAATGTTAGCGGGTCCAGCACCATAAAAGTTCCTAGCACTAGGAGGGCCAGATGATAAGCTTAGTCCTTGAAGTCTGTTTTGAATTTATGAACATATTTCATGGCTTCTGTTAAAATCATAACCCTGAAATGTTTCTCTCACACTATTTATTTTGAAGCATAAACGAGCATTATAGATGACTTGTCCAAATATAATTTCAATGGTGACAACAGAACACCCTTGTTCGAGCACAAAGTTTCTTTTGTTGGCTTCTATGACATGCATAATGTCCCCTCATATGACATTTTCTATGGGTTGTTCTCTTTCACATTCGAAGGGCGTGCAAAGCAATGCTGTCACACATTTCCTGTAGCCTCTATACAATCTTTTGATCACATTTTTAAATAATTATGATGTGATTTCATTCTTTTATGATCGTAAAGCACTTAATAAAAAAAATTAAAATCGCAAAAATCACCTGACAAATCTCTTGAGAATTTTCACGATTGTTTTCTTCATTACTATTATGAATTTCCTGAAGATGAAGTTGACTGGAAATTTTTGGAGGTAAGATTTTAATATCTTGTTCACATTTTTGAGAATCCACATGAGTTAGAGTCTTTCGAACCTTTCCCAACATACCTCCGTGTTAGATCTTCTGAATATGAGACAGACAAGGTTTTTGTCCCAAGTGACCCTATTTCCTCGTCTCATCAAACAACTTTAGCTCTAGAGGTCGAGGTGGGAGAAGTTGAGAATCCACATGTTGATCTATCACAATTTTCTCCTACCCCACTTGCTTAGGATTTCTATGCAGATTTGGAATGCAAGCCTGATAGTCGTCATGTGGTCTTATCTCCTCAACCTCTGTCCTTTGGTTCCTTTGATCCTCTAGATTTTGGTGTGTTGTGTTCACTCGTCTCAGATCTCACATGTGATGTTAATGAGGATCAATTTTTTGACACAGTTGGTGTTGAAGAAGCAACATACACTATCATTTTTTATGATTATGTGTGGGATTCTGAACAAGAATCTTCGATGAAGGGTGAGCTCCTTTTGTTCATACCTCTTCACTTTATCTTGAAATGTTCCATGGATCTACCATTTTTGTTCCATGTTGTGAAAATTCATTTATGGTTTTTTCTACTTCTCATCATTCACAAAACATGTGGGATGCTAGTCTTTCATTTGCTTGTGAAGAGGACAAATATTTCTTCCTAGATCCACCTAATCTCTCATCTTACCTTTTCGAAAAGATTGAGGGGGGAAATTATCCTTTTTCATCATACCCACTTTATGATTCGTCAGATCATGAGGATTCCATTCTTCATCTTGAACTTCTTGATCATGGTTGTCGTGACCTCTTCATTCATTCATCCGATTAAGATTCTCATTCATTTGTTGTTGATCTTTATAAGCCGCCAATCTTTGATGATCCATATTTTGATGAAGTGGAAACTTCTCAAGTTGTCGAGGCACTTCATCCCAAGCTTATGGTTATGTCAGGTTTTCGTAGCCTTGAGGTTAGTTCCACTTCTGATCAGAAATATGTTGAATATGTCTAGGCTCCTTATCACTCTATTGTTCACATTGAAGATCAATCTATTTCATAGTTTTCACATTCTCCTTCGAAATCACACGATCCTATTGCTCATGCATTGGAGGATTCATGTAGCAAGCATTATTGTGAAACATAAGTTTTCTTATTTCCCTATGTTTGCTCATTTTTCAAGTTCAAAGGTGTGTTCATGTTTTCCTTTCATGCACAATGTAATAGGACACCATGGTACATCCACAGAGTGCCTTTCATATGCTTTCCATCTTTACTTTTCTGTGGATGCATTCAAGCTTCAAACATATTGGTTTTCATTTCTTTATCTCTCCTTTTGGTTGGTTTTCTTGCATATCTTTCTTATCAATGATACTCTCTCTTACATGGGCCAACAAATGCGTTGATGGTTGCATTGGAAGTATCACTTTATGTGAGTTGGCCTATGCTCTTCATAGGTTAGGAGTAGTAGTAGCATTTTCTTTCTTGTTTTTGTTTTCTTGATTCACTTACTTTGTTTTTCTTTGTCTTAGTTCTTCCCTTTTTTTACTTGTTTTTGCACCCATAGGTTAGTTTCCACATGAAACTGTGTTTTAATTCTTAGACAAGCAGGGTGAAATTGAAGAGGAACTTGTACACCTATCAACACTTGGTTATCTATCTATTCCCTCTCTTTATGTGAATATTGAATTTCTTCTAGTCGATGATACCTTGATGGAAAATATGTTCCTTTTAGACAAAGTCATGGTGAAATCACAATGCTTTCACTCTTAACTAGTACCACCTACTCTAATCAGTTTCCTATATTTGGTTAACACTTGTCAACTCAGTCAAAGTAGAGTAAGTGAAACACCCTCATCCCACATCTACCCAAGAAATCGTCCAACTGGGATAAACATGCGACGAGAGGCAACTATGATATGATTCAACATCCTATGTGATGCTAAGGAAGTGAATTGACAGAAACACACCATACAGACATTAATCATCAGCTATATGACCCTCAGGAACCAATCCAATATATTAGACATCTTACCTTGGGGTCCCACTAAATTTTTTGATAACTTAAGCCTCAGTTGCTCCATGCTATAGGCATGAGGGCGACGAGAAACCAAAAGTCGCTCTCACAGACTTGCCTATCAGCTACCAGAGACCAAAATTGTTAGTTCTATTCCAACGACTCTGGGATTTGGGCCACTTTTTCAGGTCGATACCCTAGGTCGCTGCCCATAATTGAACCATCTCTTCATATCAGTAAAATAACATGGAAATGACAGTACTAAATAAAATATTTGTTCAAGACCTTGAATTGACCCCTACTAGCCACGACAGGCATTTCGTTAAACATATTGCAAATTTGTAATCTACAGGTGTAATTAATTGTTCTGAGCATATGGGACTCATACTTAGCTAAGAATCTCTAAGAACCATTGATGCCAAAACACATCAACTTTGGTTCCATCCATTAGGTCATAGATACATTTATCATTCAATTACAAGTAAAAACATGATGAGAGCCACACATGGTTGTTGTCATAAAACATATATGTAACAAACATAATAGGGACATAAATATCAATGAAACCACAACCATATACACCACATATAATCCACCATAATACTCATAGAAATACTAGGAGAAATAAGCTTTAATTAATGATGCAAAATCCAAACCTGGGATGGGACTTCCACATTCTACCCGACCATAGAATGGCTGAGTCAAATATCCCTTCAGCCATCCACCCTCGTGCCATATTCCAAGCATGAATGTGGGATCTCATAGAACACATCAATAAAAAACCATCTAGGGCTTCCAAAGGCCATCCACCTCAACCCATCAAACAATGATTCCACCTCACAGTCGGACATCAGAAAACCATCATCAGATCGATCTTTATCCCAACCATCTAGGGCTCTAGAGCATTTGTTCCAACCAAGGCTTCAAGACTAGTAACTCAACCCACAACTATCATCGGGCTCCAGAGTGTTTATCCAATCAAGGCTCCAAGACTAGTAACTCAACCCACCAAGGGCTTCAGAGTGTTTGTCCAACCAAGGCTACAGGACTAGTAACTCAACCCAAGTTGTTAGAGGGCTCTAGAGTGTTTGTCTAACCAAGGTTCCAAGAACTAGTAACTCAACCCAAGTTAAGGAAACATGAGAACCAACCAAAAAGAAACAATGAAAGTAAACCCAGAATCACCATGGCTATCTAGGAAATGGCAAGGCCAGGAAATCCAATGTCAATCTAGGAAATCCTCCATGCCAATGAAAGATCACAACCAGGAAACCACATGCATGTTCCATGCATGCCAAAACTAGTGAAGGAAACATATATGCAACTCAGTACTTGTAAGAAAATCTGATGTAGCTACTAATCCTGATGCCTTCTTGTGCTTTCCTTCTCTTAATTTTCCTTCTTGCTCCAAGAATCCAGGTATTCCACACCCACCAAGTGTGCTCCAAGAAAGTCTAAGTCTCCAAGAGTATGAGAGATAGAGAGAATAATGTGAGAGTTCCAAAATTGAACTGAAAAAAGGTTACTAACTAATCCTCATAATCCTTTTTATGAATGAGGCCTCTATTTTTTTCATTTTCCTCCTCACATGCAACCTATGACCTTTCACCTCCCTTTTCTCCTAATTTTGATTATTTTCATAAATATATGTACCAAAAATGCCATTTTTCCTTTCCAAAGCCTTAGCCATTGCCTTTGCCAATTTTCTTAGCCATAAACAATTACAAGTGATTCCCATCACAATGATTCTGCCCAACATTCAACTTGGAATAAGTGTCCCATCATTTGTGGTTATTATTTTGCCTTTATTTACTTTTATTACATGGAATTTTCACTAGGGATGTTACAGAACCCTCCCCTTTAGGGGAATAGTGTCCTCAGTGTTCAACAACACTTATCACCACAAAATTATTGTAAGAAAAATATATACTGCTGATGGAGCTTTATAACTCAGCTCGATGTTGTACTTACAATGATCACCCTGTTAAAAGCAAACCAACATAACAACATAATAACATGACATCATAACAACATACTACATAGTGGAGCTTTATAACACAACGTGTGACAATATTTACATCCATATACATATGTACATAAACCAATATCATTAAAACATATACCAAAACATATATCAAACATATACCAAAACACTAAACCAAAACTGCTTTGCCTCAACCAACAAACAAGGAATGATACATAGCCCGCATCTGATCCTCCATCTCCCATGTAGCTTCATTGGGCCCAAAGTTCTTCCATTGCACCTTAACTTGTTCCATTTCTCGGTTCCGGAGGATGGACATCTTGTTCTACAATATACACTAAGGCTACGGCTGGAATTCTCCATCTGGTTCCACTTGCAATATAAACAAGTCAGTCACATGATCAACATCCTTAACATACTTCTTAAGCAAAGATACATGGAATACATCATGGAATTTCATTGTCAGAGGTAGTGAAAGTCGATATGATACTAGCTCAATCCTCCAAATGATACTAAAGGGTCCACAAAATTATGGTGCCAACTTGGCACATGATCCAATCGACAAGGAGATATTCTTCAGTTTGATGCGCAAGTACACCTATTCCCCAACCTGGAACTCCTTGAACAACATGTTTTGATCTAGATAGATCTTTTGCCTATCTTATGATGGCTTTAGATTCCTCTTTATAACCTGCATTTCCTATTCCATGTCTGCCAAAATATCTGGTCCAACCAACACCCTGCTAACTAGATCACTCCAGTTGATGGGAGTGTTACAACTCTGCCCATATAGTGCCTCAAAAGAACTTATTCTCAATTATTCTTGATACCCATTGTTGTATGTGAACTCTGCCAAAGGGAGATACTTTTCCCATTTTCACTGCTAATGCATCACATACAACCTCAACATGTCCTCCAATATCCTGTTGACCCTCTTTATCTGTCCATCTATCTACAAATGATAAGTTGTACTGAAGGCCAACTCTATGCCCAAACTTGCAAATTCCTTCCAAAACAAGGAAGTAAACTTCGCATCCCTGTCTGACACAACCATATTTAGAACACCATGAAATCTGACCACATCTATGATGAATACTTGTGCTACATCGTTAAATGAGAATGTAGGCTTAACCAGAATGAAGTGTGCAACCTTTGTTAACCTATCCACAATAGCCATGATGGAATCATGCTGTCTCACTGTCTTTGGAAACCCTGTGATGAATTCCATGGAAATGACCTCCCATTTCCATTCTGGAATTGCAATTTGTTGTAGCAATCCACCTGAATGCTTACATTCTACTTTCACTTGATGAAAATCAAAACATATAACCACAAAATCTGCTACATCCCTCTTCAAATTCAGCCAATAATACAATTTCTTCACTGCTTTCAATGTATTTTGATACCCTGAGTGACCCGAATATGGTTTCGCATGAAAATCCCTCAAGATCAACTTCTTGAGCTCACTGTTATTTGACACATATATCTTGTCTCAAAACCTAACCAATAAATCTTCCATAAGACAATAATCCATATCATATGCACTTACACCTGTACCTATACCATCGCATGTACATGTACCTATACTATCACCTGTACCTATACCATCACATATTCCTGTACCTGTGCTCTGTCATGGGCCTTTAAATTAGACATAGATTAAGGCCCATGCATCTGAATTAAACATAAATTAAGGTCGATATCACTATCCTTCGGCACATTAAACCTCTCTTTTTGCATTAGATAACGTACTTTTAACTTTAACATATTCATTAGGAAGGTTTATGAATAATTGCATATTTGTGCCTAATATTATTTATTTTTGTGCCTAATATTATTTATTTTTGTAGAATATTATCAGAATATTGGCCAGATTATGAAGATTTGGAGGAGGAGATAATTAAGGGACTTGCTCCCTACTACATGAGGATCAATATTAAATAATAAATCAACAATATATTATGGAATTATGGCACATATTGTGGAACTCTAATGATTGAGAAAATCTAGGAATTTGTTCCCTGCCATTTAACACAGATTCCTAGTATTGGGAACCAGATCCACTAATTAAGAGATTTTGGTGGGGAAAGTTTCCTCCTTTCATGGTGAATGATTCCTAATCCTTCTTTATCAATAGAAAGTCAAATTTTCCTCTAGGGAGCTTTTTGATTAGTCTTATTGTGGAGAGAACTCGTATTTTTTCACCTCCATTGTATTTTCTTGCAGGGATGTAATTGTATTGATGAAAATAATGAAGATTGGTGTCATATTAAACTTATAAATATTTTTATTCTCCATACATCTCTTAGTTTCCTTGGGCTTGACCATCTTAGGAGCCTCAGAACCCATTTGTATCATTTTCTTTTCTTCTTTTCACTTCTTATTCACATGCATCTTGTGTTCTTATTTTTTTCCATTTCTGCATTTAGTATTAATGATTTCTTGTTGTATGATTGGGTTGAATGCTTGATGTAATTTCTTTTGCATGATCACAAGCATCATTTAATCCTTGGAAAAGTTGTGGAAGGTCGTAATAATCATTGAACTACTTGGATTAGTCTTATTATTCCCAAATCTAGATTTCTGGAACTCCTTTTTATCAAAGAACAAAATTTTTTTGCTATTTTTTAGAGCATACTAACGAGCTTCAATCGAGTTAGTTACACTTTCATTAGATCAAAAGAAAATTTTATTTAATAACAAAACTTACCCCATTCAATTTTTACTTTATTAGGTTAGGCATTTGATAGATTTACTAGCTCACTAGTTCACAAATTTCTGATTTTTAGACTAAGTAATTTTTCTTTATTTAATAAATCTTTCCCATGTATAGATGAACTTGTGGATAGATGCAGAAAATAATGTGTGTTGCACAAGATATTCTACATTGCAGGGAAACCTCGTCTCATTTGCCTCATCCAAGCCTCATCCACCCATGTCACCAAAGCAAAAATTGCCATTTCCATTGAGAAAATCTACCCATCTTGAAGCCCTTACATGAGTTTTGGGTAGTGTCCACCACCTCAATCTTATTTTTCCATTATCCACCTTTCCCAAGTTCCATTCCACCTTCTATACCACTTCCTAAGGTTTTGGCATTTTTTTTTGTAATAAAACAAGAGATCCTGTAGGAACTAGTCCTTCCTGTAGACATCCTATAGGAAAACCTGTAGTGGCCTGTTTTGAGCCTAAGTTGAGAAAAATCATGACTAGAAGCTAATATTAGGCCCGTACTTGCCCCCCAAGCCATCTCAACCATTGTACTCCTTTTCCTCCACACCTGTCTCCCCAGCCAAAGAATCAAGCAAGATTAGCATTTGCATTTTTTAAGCAAAAAGATAAAAAGGAAAAAGTTATTTTAGATTTATTCATGCATGGAACAATTAGAACTCTTTAGATCAGATTCCATGCTCTGTTAGTTTAAATGATCATATGTGATAAATAGGGTTAAGTTAGGTTTCTTTTACATTTAGTTCATGATCTTTCTGCAATTAGAATATGTTTATTTCCTTGTACTTTATTTCTTGCAATAGGTTAGGATTTCCATTTTAGTTCATTTTCTGCAATTATTTTAGGATTTAATTTCAGTACATGCGCTCCATTACATCATGACAGCAAATGAAGGAAACATTGTATGATGCACATATAGTTCTAATACTTCTTAAGTTTGTATGAATGATAGGTTGATAATTAAAGTCGGTAGCCTTAGGAGTTGCAGTATTCTTGTTGAATACCGAGGCTCAATACTTTTTGGTGCCATTGTCAGGGGGGTTTGAAAGTATGCATTTTTTTCTTCCCTAGTTGATTCATTTACTTCTGCTTTTTGCAAAAATAAAAAACAATTGCATTAGGCATATTCAATTTAAAAAATAGTAAAGTGCATTGCATTAGTGTTTTCATTCAATCATAAAAACAAAAAAAATCTACAACACCAACCCCCCCCCCCCCCCCCCCCCCCACATTTGACCACATGGTGTAGTAGAGCCATAATCACCATCCACTTTTGCAGGTAGAAGAAGAAGATATGGAAAAGAATGTAGAAGATAACAATGAGGAAGATCCTCTCATATTTCCCGTTCAAGATACTAATGTTAGTGTGCACATGAAGAACATCCCTCCATCTTTTCTTCCAAAATTTCATGGTATAAAGGTCAGAGGATCCGAAAATGTTTCTCTTTGAATTTGAAATTATTTGTAGATCGTAAGGTTACTTGTTAAAAATTAATATTGTTTTAAGAAACATTGAATGATAGAGCATTTAAATGGTTCATGAGTTTAGGCACTAATTCAATAACATCATGGAATGATATGCGAAAGACATTTCTAGAAAAATATAAAGATTATGATCTTAAAGAAGAAATCTTTAGAATGAATCAAAGAGAAGATGAGAGTCTGGAATATCTAATAGAGAGGTTCATGTATAATGTTAAGAGGAAAAAACTACATCATTTAGGAACCAACACACTAAAAACCCTCTTTGAATTGATCTCCTTGATCTCATGAGTAGAGGTGATGTATACCAACTATCATTTGAAGAAATTTGTGAAACATGAAAACACATATCAAGAGGAAGGGAAAGAGTCAGTAAATCAACATCAAGATTGGTAAGTGAAGCTAAACTTGAAAATTTGTTTCATGACTTTAAAAAAAAAATTCTTAGCAATCTAAACAAACAAGTGGAAATGTTAAGAATGAAAGATAAAGAAAAAGAAGATGTTGATATTTGTGTTGTCCATGCAGAATCACATGATGTTAAATATTGTCCATCATTACCAAGGTTGAAGGAAGTTTACCAAGAGGATAATGGAGCAAGTCAATCACCAAAGCAACTATGTTATTTAGCTCCAAGAGGACCATGGCAGCCTAGTCAACCTAGGATGATGCAAGAGCCTAATTCACAATTTCAAGGTTATGCATATCCACCTCAAAGTAATTGGAACACACCCTTTCCTTGGCAACATTGTCCATCTCAACCCCAAAGCCAATCTTGGCAACAAGGTTGGCAAGGAACTTATGGGAGGCATCCACAATATCCTCAATATTTTCCTCAATATCCTCCATACCCAACTCCATGTTATCCCTACCATTCATCTCCACCACAACCACAACCCCAACCACATCCATATCAAATATACACTCCCACTCAACTACCTGTAACACAATTTCCAAACCCACACATTGAATTAGCTCATCCCACTTATAATGTTGAGGCACAACACTTCCAAATATCTCCTCTTGATCTCAATGGTATTCATCTTAGCTTAGGAAGAACATTACAAAAAAAGATTATCGTGATGCCATTGAAGAACAACATACATAAAAAGAAGATTCAAAAGAGAAGATCAAAGAACCATGGGCTACACTTGATGAATACTAGACATCAAAATGAGGGATTGAGAAAGCTCCCTCATGGTTACCATCAAATCCACCACGTATTGAAGAAAATAATCAACAAAAAGAGGATGATTTGAAGGTCATGGTAGAAGAAGACATGAAGAATGATCCAGATAAGAAAGTGGACCAAGCACATCACAACTATATTGAAATATGGTTCTAAACAATCATTAAGTTGCAGCAATACCCTCTTCTTCAAATGTGCTTGATATCATCAAAGTCAATAATTTGATATCTCAAATTCAGGTACATCTCAAAGCATACATCTCAAGCCTACACATCAGTTTTTTCTGTCATGTCGATGTGCACATGGCTCCATTGAAATTATTCTTATACTTGAAAGTGATTTTGTTTTTCAAGTAGGGTAGGGTAAAAAAAAACATGAAAAATAAGAGAAAAAAATAAAAATCTCAGGTGAAAACGTCCTTTGAGGCGCCTCAAATTGTCTCATTGATTGAAAAAATCCATGAGGTAATCAATGGGTTGGGAAAAAAGAAAAAAATAGAAAAAAGAAAGATCCTAGGTGAAAACCTCCTTTGGGGCACCTAGACAAACCTACTAGTTGAAAACCTACATGAGGTGCCTAGTAGGCCTAGAGAAAAAAAAAAGAAAAAATAATAAATAATAAATCTTTGCCCCATGTGTCTCTCAAACAAATACATGTACTCTCCAACATCTACAAGCAACAAAAACAAGTTGGTACGAAAAGAAAAAATTGGTCAAGCTTAGTCAAAAGAAGTCAAATTTTGACTTTCTCTCCTTTCCTCAAATGCTACAAAAAGGCCAAGGCCATGCCAATCAATCACCCTCATCTATTTACACCATCTACCCATCATTCTAAAGCTTTTCCCATTCAATTTTCTTGTTGTCCTAAAAACTATAGGAATGCTTTGTTTTACTACAAGTAACAAAAATACATAGAGCATAAATTTATTTTTGCCATAACTTGAAAACCATGCTTCCATTGGCCAAGTTGTTTCATGGGAAGATGCATATGGATGATGGTAACATGCACAAGAAATTTCAGCAAAGTCCAATACACGGTTTCCAATAAATCTACCTCCATCATCTACAACCATTTTTGAATTTTATGGATATTCTTGCATCCATTTAAAAAGTTGTTTCATGGGGAGATGCATATAGATGATGGTAACATGCCCAAGCAATTTCATCAAATTCCAATGCACGGTTTCCATGAAATTGGCCTCCATCACCTTCAGCCATTTTTAGTTTTTCTCGAGATTCATGCATCCATTGGCCAAGTTCTTTTTATGGGGAGGTGCATAATGATGATGGCAACATGCTCAAAAAATTTCAGATTAATGCATTCTACTATTTGGGAGATATGGACAAAACAAGTTTGCTACAAGTGATTGTCCTGAATTACTATAGGATCTCTATAGGAAGTCCTGAATTACTACAGGATCTCTACAGGAAGGCCGAGAAGAAGCTAGAAGAGGTAATATGATGGAGAAATGGGTCAAAAGGTCAAGAATTCTTTAGGAAAGTTTGATATAGATCCCCCAACACCTGCACATGAACAAGAAGACAACCCATTGGCAAAATGAGATCAAAAAAAAAGAAAAAGGTAGTCAAGAAGATGTACCTGAGTCATTAGCAGCACAATAACATCAACTTAGGAGCAACATGCATGTCTCTCCAACAACCATCAGGCAGGTACAGGTATGCAATATTCTTGACCTCTTATCTTGATCATATTATAGTTATAAATTTGTTGTCAATGCATGAGAGATGTGGTTTTATAAGCTAAGGATAGGTTAGTAGTCTCAACCACCTTCAACTTGTTAATTGCAGCTCACTCCTTCACTCATGCAATGTTGAAAAGTCAAATTATAAAGGGTGATGATTTTAAGGAATGAGGACAACAGTTAGAAGAAGAAATATTTGCAAAGGCCAAGTCACCACAGCACTCCAAGCCCTCCATCCACTTCATATTTACTATATATCCATCATTCATCCATCTCATTTCATAATTTCAAGAACAAACCCTACACTCTGTCTCACCCTAAAATTTCTTGGAAAAAAAATAGAGTATCCTCTCCATTTCACAAACCTACACTACTACCTCTGAGCTCTAGCATCATCCTCCAAACCCTCTACACCATTTCTCATCACTACCATACACTTAGAAGACTCTGAAGGAAGAAGGAATGACTACTACAGGAAGGCAGAATGCTGCTACAAGAAGGAAGAAAGGACAAATTATGCTAAAAAAAAAAGGCAGTGCCTAAGACGGACCTAATCAAAACATAAAACTCCAAGGCCATTAGGCAATCATCTAGGCCACAAGAGAGAAGAAGAAGACAACAAAAGGAAATGAGGCATTCACCATCAAATAGAACTCAAATTGCAATGATAAAAAAAGGCTTTCCAAGAGGTCTCTAATCTCTTTCTAGCTTTTGTCCAAGGCCTAGAAGATGTTATATAAATGGGAGAAAAGCATGGAAGTCAAGTGTAGGGCCTGCCCTAACCTCAGAATATCATTTATGCTCAAAATAGGTTTCCTTTAGTTTTAACAGGGTTTCCTGTAGGTTTCCTGTAGTTTTAACAGAGTTTCTTGTAGGTTTACTATAGTTTTGACAAGAATTACTACAAGATGTCCTAGTTCTCATCTAAAGGAATTTTGAAGGTTTTAGAGGTGTCCAAATGGTGGAACAGGGTAGCAAAAGGTTGATAAGGATATGGAAGACCTTGCCAAACTGAAAAATATTCAAGAACCCATCTTGAATAAGGGGAAGAAAGCAAGCTAATAGTCTCAATAAACAATGTTTTTTCTATGCACAAATAGATTTTTGGGCTTGTACTTGCAGAACTTACAACCAAGATTCTTAAGAGAAAGGGCTGAGGGGTTCACAAGAGAGAGGCGACTAGGGCCATGAATGAGGCACAATGAGGTCGCTAAGTTGCTCAGGGAATGAGCAACACTTTCTGCAAAGGGGGGTATGATGGACCTCTAAATTAGACATAAATTAAGACCCATGCCTTTGAATTAAACATAAATTAATACCCATATAACTATTCTTCAGCACATTAAACCTCTCTTTTTGCATGAGATAATGTATTTTTAACTTTAATATATTCATTAGGAAGGTTTATGAATAATTGCATATTTGTGCCTAATATTATTTATTTTTGTGGAATATTATGAGAATATTGGGCAGATTATGAAGATTTGGAGGAGGACATAATTTAGGGACTTACTCCCTACTACAATAGGATCAATATTAAATAATAAATCAGCAAAATTTTATGGAATTATGGCATAGATTGTGGAACTCCAATGATTGAGAAAATCTAGGAATGTGCTCCCTGCCATTTAATGCAGATTCCTAGTATTGGGAACTAAATCCACTAATTAAGGGATTTTGGTGGGAAAGCTTCCTCCTTTCATGGGGAATGATTCTTAATTATTGTTTATATGCACCAAGTCGAATTTGCCTCTAGGGAGGTTTTTTGCTAGTCTTATTGTGGAGAGAACTCATATTTTTGCAGCTCCATTGTATTTTCTTGTAGGGATGTAATTATATTGATGAAAATAATGAAGATTGGTGTCATGTTCAACTTCTAAATCTTGTTTTTCTCCATATGTCTCTGAGTTCCCTTGGGCTTGGCCATCCTAGGAGTCTCAGAGCCCTTTTTTATCATTTTATTTTCTTCTTTTCACTTCTTATTTGCATGCATCTCTTGTTCTTATTTATTTCTATTTTTTCATTTAGTATTAATGATTTTTTATTGTAGGATTGGGTTAAATGGTTGATGTAAGTTCTTTTGTAGGATCAAAAGCATGATTTCATCCTTGGAAAATCTGTGGAAGCTCATAGTAATCATTGAGTTACTTGGATTATTCTTCTTATTCCCAAATTTAGATTTCTAGAACTCCTTTTTAACAAAGAACAATAAATTTCTGGTATTTTTTAGAGCATGCTATTGAGCTTCAATCAAGTTAGTTCCACTTGAATTAGATAAAAAAAAAAAAAACCTATTTAATAACAAAATTTACTCCATTGCATTTTCACTTGATTAAGTTAGGCGTTTGATAGATTTACTAGCTCACTAGTTCTCGAATTTCTAATTTTAGACTAAGTAATTTTCCGTTATTTAATAAATCTTTCCCATGTATAGATGAATTTGTGGATAGATGCAAACAATAATGTGTGTTTTTGTAGGAGCTTCTACAGTACAGGGATAGCTCATCTCGTTTGCTTCATCCAAGCCTCATCCACCCATGTTGCCAAAGCAAAACTTGTCATTTCCATTGAGGAAATCTACCCATCTTGAAGCCCTTACTTGAGTTCTGGGTAGTGTCCACCACCTCAATGCCTTATTCTTCCGTTATCCACCTTTCCCAAGCTCCATTCCACCTTCTCGACCACTTCCTAAGCTTGCGTGCTACTTTTTCTAATAAAACCGGGGATCATGTAGACACCCTATAGTAACTAGTACTTCCTGTAGACATCGTGTAGGAAAACCTGTAGTGGTTTGTTTTGAGCACGAATTGAGAAAAATCATCACTAGAAGCCAGGATTAGGGCCCTACTTTCCCTCTAAGCCATTTGAACCATTGTACTCCTTTTCCTCCACACCTATCTCCCTTGCCAAAGAATCAAGCAAGATTAGCATTTGCATTTTTTAAGCAAAAAGATAAAAAGGAAAAAGTTATTTTATATTTATTCATGCACACAATAATTAGAACTCTCCATATCAGATTCCATGCTCAGTTAGTTTAAATCATCACATGTGATAAATAGGGTTAAGTTAGGTTTCTTTTACATTTAGTTCATGATCTTTCTGCAATTAGAATATGTTTCCTTCCTTGTACTTTATTTCTTGCAATAGGTTAGGATTTCCATTTTAGTTCATTTTCTGCAATTAATTGAGGGTTTGATTTCAATACATGCATTCCATAACATCATGACAGTAAAGGAAGGACACATTGTATGCTGCACATATAATGTCGATACCTCTTAAGTTTGTACAAACCTTAGGTTGATAATTAAAGTCGGTAGCCTTGGGAGTTACAGCATTATTGTTGCAATACCGAGGTTCATCACTCTGCTACAACCTATGCATAATATCCATATATCTGACATCTTGCTGACGTGACCATAAGATCCTATCCTGTAAATCTGTCCCATAGGAGCTCATAGCTGCTAAGTGATTTACCTGTATCTGCTTGCTAAGAGCATCAACCACTTTGTTCTCTTTACCTTTGATATATTGGATCTAAAAGTCAAACTCACTAATTGTGGCCAACCAATGAACCTACCTACCATTCAGATTCGGTTGGTAAAATATATATCGTAAACCACTGTGATCACTCATCAATGTAAATCTCCTATCTAGAATATAATGTCTTCCCATCTTCAACGCATGTATAATCACTACTAACTTAAGATCATGCGTGGGATAGTTCTTCTCATGCTCATTCATTTTCGACGAATCATAACATACCACCTGTTCATCCTGCATAAGGACTCCACCAACTCTCTTCTTACAAGCGTGCATACTACAAGTTCCTTGTCTGGATCTGTAATCTTTAACATTGGCGCATGTGTCAACAACTACTTTAGCTACTCAAAACTAGCATCACACTCCTCTGTCCATTCAAACTTCTTACCTTTCCTCTACAATGATGTGACAAGATGAGAAATATGTGAGAAGTTCTTGATGAAAATTCTATAATAGTCTACCAACCCCATGAAATATCTCACCTCATCCAAATTCTTAGGAGATACCCACTCCATGATGGCTCTTATCTTCTTTGGATCTACTACAATTCCCTCCTTGGAGACAACATGACATAAGTAGTGTACCTCTGTCTGAAAGAAACTACACTGGATAGGTTCAGCATACCACTGATGCTCTATTGGGTAGCGAATCCCATCATAGCATGTTTTTGGGGGTTGAAGCCTGAGGTTTTGTAAAGACCCCACAAAATATGGGCACGGAGCGTGATAGTCTAGGGTTGTCCACCCTAAAATAATTTAATATAGAATGTGTTGGCCTACCCATGGTCCATGGACCATGGGATTGTATAAATAGAGTGAGGCTCTAAGTGTAAAAGTCAGTCTTAGCCTGGAGAAGTGATATGGGTTTTTGGATGATGAATTAGCTCTGAGTCTGTAAGTCTGAATCTTGGGTTGTAGTAGTAGGAAGAGGCTCTGCAGCTGAGTGTGCAGAGGCCTGGTAGAGTCCGCAGCTGTGTGTGTGGACCCCTGCAGCTAAGTACACAGGGCTGAGTTGGAATTGTACTGGGACAGAGAATTAATAAAAGATAAGTTGATTTTGGAATATTCTATGTCTATGTTTTTGTTATATTTATGTATTTCTTTACAGTTTATGATTGCGCACACTGGTTATGAATGTTAAATGATTAATGAGAATATTGGGCGCACATAATTAAGTTAAGATCTATAATAAAAGCACAGTAAGGAATAAGGATCTAGACAACACCTCTTCACGCTCTTTACAGAGCTACGCAAATGTAGTTGCACAAATTGTGAATGATAGACGGCTACACGAAGCAGTATAGGTGCGCAAGTTCGGTTCATGAACTTCCCAGACTTTATCAAGATATCCCTAGGGTGCGGAAACCTGGTTCCAACACCCTCCCGTACTACCTCGGGTGAGACCTCAGTCTGCGTACCACAGAATGTTGCCGAAAGGGTCGGTAGTTTCGGGATTTGTTTGGTTAAATATCTTCTTAACTTGGGTTAGGCCCCAACAAGCCAATAAATGGTTTCATTGCCAGGATCGGGATTTGCCTAAGGGATGCTTGATGTCATGCCACTAGAACCCAACAAAGAAGGAAATTGAAGAGTGGTTGGACAAGAAGCTTCACGAGTTCATGACACAGGAAAACAGAACTCCGCAGATATCCGAGAAAAGGTGGCTGGATTGCTACGTGTATATGGAAATCCATGAGATCTTCTTCGCATCCTTTCCTTCTGAACTATATGAGTGGATCACAAGGTTAGCTAACAGCCAAGGAAGGTGTAAGCTCGACCAACTGATAATGTGGACTCCGAAGTTAGTGCGCAAACTAGAGGCATTAGAAGATAAGATCGCACGAGCTGTGGACCATTGGCTCGACTGGATAATAGGGGGATTTATCATTGAGTTTGTGGTAGACACGACCGTGAGCTATAATGAAGCAGAATGACATTTTCTCAAGGGATCACAAGGTAAGTACATTAAATCATTGAATACTTGAATTAAGATGTTGTTATGTGAAAAGCGGGTTATGATAATACATTAATGTTTGGAATGACGTGGAGTGGAAAGATCTACAAAGGTACCAAGGGATTAGGAAACAACCCCTTAATTTCACCTTCACGAGAGATCGAGGAAGAGCTCACTCGAGTTTCTCCGAGAAGCGTGATCAATTTGATAAGGCAATGCATTCTGCAGTTATCACCTCCACTTATGCCATCACCCGCTTCACCTACTTCACCTCCATCTTCACCCACCCCACCTCCACCAAACCTGTAGTTCAGCATGGCGAGCACGATCAAGCTACCCGTATTCAGAGGAGTAATGAATGAGGATGCGGACCAGTTCTGGTTCGTGGTAAGAGTAGTGTGGGAAGCACAAGGGGTCATGGATGACAACATTAAGAAGGCCACATTGGTGAGTGCGCTACAGGATTATGCGCTGACATGGTATATCAAGCACTCTAATGATCACCCAAATGCAGGAATAGCGGAGATCCAGAATGTGTTGAAAAAAGAATTTAGCCAGCCGAAGTAAGAGAGACAGTCAATCATTAGATTTAAAGAAATCACGATGCTTCCAGGTGAGACCCCCTTTGATCTAGATCAGAGGCTGAAGAGTATGATCTGTGAGGCTAATATGACACTAACGGATGCGCAACACCATGCATGGTTTGTGGCATCTTTGACACCACACTTGAGGACAACATTGTCACAGCAGAAGCTTTCAACCCAGGCTAAAGCATTGGAAATAGCGATGAGGTTGCATGAAACACTGACACAAGATATAGGATTGGGAGTCCAACAAATTCATGCGCAACTACAAAATCTATGCTTGGAGATGTAGACTTTGAAGCAGGATAGGGCACCATGACCAGAGGCACGCGAAGAAGTGTGGTGCATAAAATGCAAAGGCCAGGGCCATGACAAAGACCACTGTCCAGTATTTGTGAACTACTTGACAGGAGGGGGACCAATGCTATTGAGACCAGAGGCATAGGCAGGGAAAAGTGCAACACCCACACTATGGTGCGCAATATGTCAGATAGGAGGAAAGCACATGAAGGATAACTGTCATTTGTTGCAGAAGTATACACAGACTCCCCAACAACTATTTTGTAATTTTTGTAGATCGGTGGGCCACAACAAGCGTACTTGTTGTAGCTACAAGTTAATGATGGAGTGAACCCCAGCATATAGAATGCAGATAGAAATGTGAGGCCTCAACCCAACTGTGGGGATGGCGCATGCTAGATTTTAGGGCCGAGGTAGAGGACAAGGAAGAATGGGACCAGGAAGGGGTTGCGGATAGTTAATCTGTTACAATTGTGGAGGACCATGGCACTATGCTCGCTATTGTACCAACCCAACAAGAATATCTTGTTCGTATTGTGCTCAGTTTGATCATGAAATGGTAGATTGTCCTACATTGATCACATAGATGTTTGAGAAAGGGGTACTACAACCTACTCTGACTCAGAATATCCAAATAATGAGGTCTAAACTGCACGAAGAAGACCCCAATGTGAACATGATGCTCAAAAGTAGCACGACCACAGGGGAAGATAAGGGGAAGCAACCTGAGGGAGATACATGGGTTCACAAGGCTCCTACAAAGGAACCTGATTTTGACTTGGAACGAGCAAAGGAGACATTTATGGAAGCTAAGAAGAGCTTCGTGGAGGCCTCTACTTCAGGTAGTAAGGATCAACTAGAGCTAGGAATGGATCGTTCTATGCTTACTACCTTTTTAGAGACATGCATGAAGCTGTTGCGTGATAATAAGGCAGTTAAAGGACTACAGGATTTGATAATTAGGTGTGCAGGGTCAGGGGAACTATGCTTAGTCCGGAAACTAGGAAAGGATACATTACGCACCGGGAGGGAAATGAGATTGATGACGCAGATTGGGGAGTATGAAATGGATCAAGTAATCCTAGACCCGGGTTTGGACGTGAATGTGTTGCCAAAATAGACATGGGAATGCATGGGTAGGCCCACGTTGTAGTGGTCCCCTATTCAATTACGAATGGTGAACCAACAGAAGATTTTTCCCATGGGAAGGTTGCAAGGGGTAACAATTGATATTGAAGGTGCAAGCACGCAGACGAACTTTGAAGTGATAGAGATTGTTGATGACAACAATCCTTATCCCGCATTGCTAGGAATAGACTGGGCCATTGATATGAATGGATTCATCAACCTGAAGAAGCGGAAGATGATATTCGAGAAAAAGTCCCTACGCGTAGTAGTTTTGCTAGATCCAGCTAAAGGAGCATGCTACATTGAACCTATGCACGATGATGACAACAACGATGAGCTAGATTGCATTTACCAAATAATGGCACAAGACCAGGATCGAGTGAACTCGACTGCAGATGGGAGAATCTCATGGGAATGTGACAGTTCATATACTTCGGATTCAGATGAAGAAGTAGAACAATGGTAGAAATGACTACACGAAGTGACAACACTGAATTGCAACATGATGATTAGATCATTGCGGTGCGTGACGACAGAAGCAAGGGAACTGCCAACATATGATGGGGTAACATCGGTGGATAAATTCTTAGATAAATTTGAAAGTGTAGTACCGGAACAACAGCAGTACGGTGCATTGGAATGGGCATTGCACACGACACCCGCACGATGGTGGAGTAAACATTAGAAGACCATTGGAAACTAGTGCGAATGTAGAATACAGATGCACTTATGGTTTGGATGTCCCCAGTGTCGAACGAGAGCCGGGCAGCCAGGATGAAGCAGCTTGCGTGCCCACTTGTGTCGATGGGTGTAAATGTGTGCTGTGCAAGCATGTCCTAGACTAAGGATCGAAAAGTAGAACCAGATGTGGCAACAGGAAAAACGAAAACAATTCCACGTCGGAGCATTCAAAAAGCTATGAAAAATTATGAATTAAATTCACCAGGTGTGACGATTTGACTAGGACTTGCATGTACCAGTGGTTCGATGGGCCTATAGGACCATGAGCAAAAGCCAGAGCATGGAAGCGATCCCAACATTGACAAGAGGAGATAAAACCATAAGAGAAGAGAAGAATCCCCATACCACAGCTCCCACAGTTAGGAAAATACGCGAGGATCCGGGTAAAGGAATTATGCAGTTATAGGTAGTCATCCGGCAAGGGAAATTGAACCTTCATGAACTCAAAGAAGCTCAGGTACGTCTGAAGCAGGAAATCATGGTAATAGACGTAGAAATTAGAAAATTGGGGACTAAAATCGTGCAAACATGTCACGTTGACAAAAGGGCAATACAAGATACAGGCAGCCATACCACCGCATTAGAAGATTATCGCCTCAAATTTCTAGCTTTGTTACCATGGCTACAACCACACCTTATCAAACAAAGTAACCAAGGGAGTGCACTGTATAAGGAAGAATGCAAGGCATTGAATGGTGCAAGGGTAATTAAGGGAGGTCCGCGGACTAGGTTGAAAGGTGACTTGAAGCCTCGCACCATGGGTGTGACCACCTGACTATCTGTAGAAAGCACAATCTCAGCGCTGCAAGCAGTTGAAAGAGAGAGTGGGACTAAAAAAGAGTCTATATGGGAGCTGCATGACAAGGAGGTTGCACGCAAGATTGGTATGTCATAGGGGTCGCGGTCACGCATAGGAAGCCACGCTACTACATAAATAGGCTAGGAGGTGACCGTTGGTCTCATTGTTCATGACAAGAGGTCCAATTTAAGGCAAAAAGGAGAGGGCGATAGGTAATTAAGATACGAATTAAGAGTGAGATTTGGGAGAATCTGCTGCCAAAAAGGCATTAATGACTCAGAAGTGGGGGGAAGGGTCGAATTCAAATTCAAAAGATGCTATAAAACCATCAGGGCTAGCCACATGGCAACACTTGGTTTTTTGAGAATTGAGCAAGTACAGAGCACTGAGTGCTGCGTACTCCTACCACCCTCAATTGCAGACACAATGATGGCTGCAAGAACAAGATTGCAATTCACGGAAGTTATCCCGGAGCCCCATATAGTCCAGTAAGAGCCTGAAGAGGTGGCAGCTGCACTAGAAGTTCCTAAGTCACCTCGCACGCCACGACCACAAAAATATAAGCAAACAATGGGGCGAGTCTGGGTATCACCATGGAAGCCCAGTTTAGTAAATTATCAATGACAGAGAAGGGCAAAGCCATCACCCTTGAAACTGAGGAGGAGGAAGATTTGCAAGCTCTAATCACCCAAATTGAAGCATAGGATGATGAGGTGGAGACTATCTCCCAAGTGCCTTCGGTGATAAAGTAACCCCCCTACATCCCCCTGTGGAAGGGGAAAGCCAAGATACTGAAGGACCTGGAGGCCACAAAGAGTGTGCTCCATACCTCACTCCTTCTAGATGAAATAAGGTTTGAAGGTCTGCCGATGGGATGAGTATCTAATATGAAGTTCGAAGACTGGGACCTCGCGGACAACAAGAAGTTCCATAGTTGGCTGCGGATAAATTACTGTAGCATAAATGGTTACGTGGTGTGGAGAGGGCTGGGTTACTCCATCTCGATGGATACCCCACTACCACCGCGCGCCCATCACAATTTTTGTCATCCGGCAGCTGCTGTGCCTAGCATATGATGGGTATCTTTGGCTAGAGGAGCTGATTTCCATCACGACCAATTTAATTCACCAGATTTCTTAGCTTCCCATCCAAGGAAATGACCCCATAGCCATAGCAGGAAAGAGCAGTGAATTGGCCCTCGCAGAAGCTATGAAGGAAAAATATAAGCTGGAGAAGAGGAAGTGAGGGTATGTAATCGCAAGCATCAAGGACCAAGGGGTGTTCGTAGCTACCCAGTTGCTGGGTGGTAAGCTAATGAGGAAATGCCGGGCTGACGAAGTGCCAGCATCTGTGATTTCATTGGCAAAGCAGTGCGCAGAGGGGGTCTAGTTCAACTGGGCACAGTTCCTTTGTGACGAGTTTTTGAAAAACTGTTAAGAGGCCCAAGAGTAGGGTAAGACCTTCCACTATGCATGGTTGCTCTTATCCATCCTGTTGGTTGCAGGAGAGCTGCCGAAAGACAGCCAATTTCCCACGATTGAGGGTGACCTACAAAAAGCCGTGAGGTACACCTCGCTCTGGGCAACAAAAGACGTGATGAGGATTCGTGAGATAAAGGTGTTTTGGGTGTTCATAGAGGTGAGCATATGAACATGGATCAATCATAGGTTGTGCTTGTCCCCTACAGTCCATAACATCTTACAGATCACGACAAAGTTCAAGGCGGATATGCATAACCTATATATCCAGGTGCGTAAAGATCCTGCATGAACATGGGTGAAGCTCCTATTCATCGCAATAGATGATGCGATCTTTGTGGTAATAGAGTCCTTGCCTTCGGAGTGGCATTCCTTGGACTTGGCAGAAATTCAAAAGATTGTAGCACAATAGTGAAAGAAGGAAACCAAGCGGCACATCGCGTAGCTGGTGGAGAGAAAGTGCGAGGAACAAGAAGCGGCCACATAGAAGAAGGTGGCTGAGGCAGTAGCGGCAGCACAAATGGTAGAGACCACAACTGCACCCACCAAAGAGACCAAGGAAGGCCAGGAAATGTCCATGGAGCATGACGTATAGGGGGAGGCTGAGATAGAGGAACACACAGACCCTGCACCAAAATTGACCCAACTCAAGAGGCAGTGCATCCATGAGAAGCCAGCCTTGCGAAAAAAGATGAGGGCAACAAAGACCTCTGAGGGAGACCTTCTTGACATTGGCAAAATAGTTCGGGATGTCACTAAGGATGATTTTGAAGAATTAATGACGAAGCAGACAACTATTTTGGGGGTGCTCCGAGCGCAGTTGCAGGCATTACAGGTGCGACCCCAAGGAATAATGGCACCACATGTTGCGGTAGGTACATCCGAAGCTGAGCCGATGTTGTACGCCCGCACCATGAACACTTTTGTATTACCAAAAGGCACAGTCTCAGCAACCGTTGAGGGCGACAGGGCCATGACGAGTTAAATGAAGGGCTAGGGGTTGAATTTGGCAGGCCTTGCCAGAGAAATCCTATACCAACTATAGGATGCAGTAACTACTGAGCTTCATGCCAAGGAGGGCCACACCCTCCAAGTCTTGAGTGAGCAAAAGTTAAATTTAGAACAACTTAGCCTATAGTGCGACAACCTGGTTGCACAAACCTAGGGATTAGAACAGGCCGTGGAGGAGGCCTATAGCAGCATACTGGAGTTGGTCGTGCTAGTAGTACTCCCAACAGTAGAAAAGATTCACCGACTAGCTGTTGGAGTCCGCAAGGCCCAGGAGGAGGCTGCGAAGGTTCAGTTGGAGCTGAACCTCCAAATCACTGAGCTATGGTTGAAGGCGCATCCCTCTACACCCCCAGAAGTTAGAGAGTGGCGCCACTGCATCATTCAATCGGGGTTGGAAGCAATAAAGTGCGCCATACAGGATTGCACAAGCTTGTTAGATCAGTCACTCTTCACCCTCACTTCATTGCAGGAAGACCCATTGCCACAACGTTTAGAGATAGAAGTGTGGGAGTTGCAGCAGGCCTATGGCAATGTCCAGGGACTGTGCAGACAGTCGCCCTTACTCAACAACTGGCCAAGTTGAGGGAGGCCGAGGCTCTAAAAGAATAGGTGGATGCCACATGCCAGAAAGAAGCAATGCTTAAGGCATGCATCTAACCTTGGCTCGAGGAAGCATTCACAGTCACCAGCACGATCGAGGGAAAGCTGGCCCAGGTAAACGTACATATGTACCAAGCAAGAAGGTGCCCTTGACAATGATGCATCGGAGATTTGCGCACAACTGATAGAACGAACAGTGGAAGAATGTGTTGGAGACATAAGCGAAGCATAGAAGTTTCTGGATGGACTCCACGGGAAGATCACCGCACCAACAGAGTGACTCAGGACAAGTCACAATGATTGTGTTGGGGGCCTGTTGGGTACTGGATCCCCCCATAACATATTTTTGGGGCTTGAATCTCAAGGTTTTGTAAAGACCCCGCAAAATGTGGGCGTGGAGCGTGAGAGTCTAGGGTTGTCTGCCCTAAAATAATTTAATATAGAATATGTTGGCCTACCCATGGTCCACAGACCATGGGATTGTATAAATAGAGCGAGGCTCTAAGTGTAAAAGTCAGTCTTAGCTTGGAGAAGTGATATGGGTTTTTGGATTATGAATTAGCTCTGAGTTTGTAAGTTCGAGTCTTGGGTTGTAGTAGTAGGAAGGGGCTCTATAGCTGAGTGCGTAGAGGCCTGGTAGAGTCTGCAGTTGTGTGCACGGACCCCTGCAAATGAGTTTGCAAGGCGGAGTTGGAATTGTACTGGGACAGAGAATTAATAAAAGATAAGTTGATATTGGAATATTCTATGTCTATGCTTCTGTTATATTTATGCATCTCTTTACAATTTATGATTGCACGAACTGCTTATGAATGTTAAATGATTAATGAGAATATTGAGCCCACATAATTAAGTTAAGTTCTATAATAAAAGCACATTAAGGAATAAGGATCTAGACAACACCTCTTCGCACTCTTTACAGAGCTACGTGGATGCAGTTGCACAAGTTACAAATGTTAGATGGTTGTGCAGAGTAGTGTAGGCATGTAGGTTCGGTTCGTGAACTTCCCAGACTTCATCAAGACATCCCTAGGGTGCGGAAAACCTTGTTCCAGCACCCTCCCATACTACCTCGGTTGAGCCCTCAGTCTGCGCACTACAGACTATTGCCGAAAGGGCCAGTAGTTTCGGGATTTGTTTGGCTAAATCACTTCTGAACCTGGGTCAAGCCCCAACAATCCAACATTCTCTCTCAACAATGTCAACACTACTATTAAATTTTTGGTATGCTCTTCCTCATTTTTAGAATATACTTGTATATCATTAATGAACACAATAACAAACTTATCCAAATATGGACGCAACACACTATTCATCAAACACATAAATGTAGCTGGAGTATTAGTTAAGCCAGATGGAACAATGCCAAACTCATAATGCCCGTACCTGGTCTGGAAAGTGGTCTTGTAAATTTCTTCCTCTTTGATGCGTACCTAATGATATCTGGATCTCATATCAATATTCGAGAACACTGCTACTCCCTTCAGCTTATCGAACAAGTCATCAATCCTCAGCAAAAGGTACCTATTCTTGATGGTCACTTTGTTCAACTACATGTAGTCAATGCATAATCTGAGTGTTCCATCTTTCTTCTTCAAAAACAATATTGGTGCACCCCATGGTGATACACTTGGCCTAATCTACCCCTTTCCCAACATTTTCTTCAGTTGCAACTTTAACTCAACCAACTTAGGTGTGCTTATCTTGTAAGGTGCTTTTGATGGTGGAGCTGCCCTTGGCACTAACTCAATAGAAAAGTCTACCTTGTTGTGAGGTGGAAACTCTATAATGTACTCAAGGAATACATCCTTGAACTGTTGTAAAACTTACCTTCTCAACACATCCATATCCTCAACTTCCTTACCCTTATCACTAGAAATTTGCACTGTGATGCGGCTACACTTTGCTTGCATAACTATCACCATCCTAATTGATGTAGCTTTCTTCTTAACCTATAATATTATTGGTTCCCCATTATCATCAACAAACTCAATGTCTTTATCATAACAATCCACTGTGGTTCTATGAAGATACAGCTAGTCCATGCCTAACAATATATTGTATGAACCCAACGATAATACATTCAAATGTGGTGAGGTAGGAATATCATTCAAGTCAAGTGCACAAGCTCTTACCCAATGATGAACTCGCTTCTTCATACCTATAGCCAACTACACTAACCAAGACTCAGCATGCAATTCCTTACTCAAACCACAATTATCCACCAAATCAAGACTAACATAGCTATAATTAGATCCAGGGTCAATCAAAATACAAACAACTTTATCACAAAGCTTACCATCCATTTCATTGATAGATGCATGATGCTCTACCTATTTTCTATCCAATGCTACATAAATGCGTGGAATACCCTTATCGAAATCTCCAATAGTCTATGCCTCCTACGCAATGTATATATTAGGCCTACCACTCTGGTACTGTGGATAGTCTCTCTTGCGATGATCTCCTCCACAAGTTCAACACTACACGGGCTCCTTATTCTTCCTCAAATCGGTGTCCCTATCCTTTGTCTGATGCATTGAACCTCTTAGGTGGTGCAACATTCTCCTTGTTACCTATATCCTGAGGCCTTACTCTCTTTCTATCCCATTTGTCTTTGTTCTTTGCATTACCTCTCCAGTCCGGCTTAATCTCGGTTCTGTGCTTTGATTGTTCATAGAAACACCTTAGCTTCCGAATGTCCTTCTCCAATGATCTAGGCTCATCGAACTCAATTCTATCTTTAAATGAAACTAGTAACCCACTAATGAAACTCTGAATATTGACCTTTTCCTCTATGAGATAAGGTAAATACCTCAGTAACTCCAAGGACTTGCTAGTGTACTCATTATTCATCAGAGATCCCATCTTTAGCTCATAACATTCCTTCACCCTATCAACAAAGTATCTTTCTGACAAATACTTCTTCTTGAATAGCTGCTAAAACTCAGTCCAAGTCAACTATTTCTCATGAATACATATGAAATTCTTCACATCTTCCCACTAAATGTTTACTTTACCTTTGAGATTGAATTTAGCCACTCTAGCTTTCATGTTATTTGAATAGTCATGCAACCTAAAGAATTTCCTCATGCCAAGCAACCATGCCTCTGGATCTTGTGGTTTCTTAATCTCTCCATAAAATGTTGGTGTTTTTTCTTTCTTCAACTCATTTGACAATATCCCCTATCACTCCTCCTGTAAGGATGATGATGATGATGATCATGATGTCTATCTGAATCAGAACTAGAATCATACATGTGTCTATGCCCTGTCCTATTTGGAGTGTCCAAAAATCTGTCATCTCTATTTGTGTCATCTCTATCAGATTTGTGACCACTATGCTACTGACTACCATATGCCCCATTAGCTTTATCCTCCTTCTCATAGTTGATCTGACATTGTCCCTGTCGTAGGAAATATGACAAACTCTAAAGTATTACTGCATTTACCTCTGCTTGTTTCTCCTATGCCTCCATGATCATGCCATTATCTACCTTACAACTCCTTATTCCTTCCTTTAAGCTTCTCAATGTAACTACCAAATCAGAAGAGTTCCCAACACGATATTTCTCTTCGGATTCATAAGAAGAGTCTTTGTATTCAACCATCTTGCTAGCCATTTGATATTTCTTCCTTCAAGGTGTATCATGTCAACTAAACCAAATCAAAATAAACCAACGTACCTTAGTATAGCCCAAGGAGGATACCTTTTCTGCAAGATCAACAAATCAAGGTGATACATGTATAACATAATCATGATAACATATCAAAATATAAAACATAAGCATATGACCATGCTACCATCATTCTAGCTAGGGTCCAGTTATCAATGCATGACCTCAACAACAACACACCACAACCTCATCCATGAAAACCACCAATACATCATTGTACACTAGACCACATGCAAACATTAACATGCATAAGTGATGCATAACCATCCACACATATGCATAAACATGTATCATTAAGCATGAATGAAAAATACTTGAAATCAGACCTACAAGAATGGTGCATGAACCCAAGCACACAAGAATGTAACCAATCAAGTAAGAATGTAACCAAGCATACTACAACGATTCATGTAAGTGACATAAATCAACATGTAACTAGTCATACACTCACAGTGATTCATTCCTCAACAAAGCATCAAGTTTCACCTGACGACATCACTACAACCATGAACAACATCATGCAAACAAAACATGCACATGGAATGCAAGGGTGAGAGGCATACATGCAATTGACATGCATGCATGACCAACACATAGCCCATCCAGTCTGAGGGGTGAACCATGCTCTGATACCACTTTGTAAAACCATCCTCCCACAACTAGCCAAGCAACCGGCCAGTTGGGGTAAACATGCAAAGCGAGACCACTATGATATGATTTGACCTCCTAAGTCATGTTAAGGAAGTGGAAGCAACAGAAACACACCATACAAACATTAATCATCAACTACAGGACCCTCAGGAACCAATCCAATACTTTAGAAAACTTACCTTGGGGTCCCACTAAAATTTTGGAAAACTTAAGCCTCAGTCCCTCCCATGCTATAGGCATGAGGGCGATCAAAAACTCAATGTCGCTCTCAAATGCTTCCCCGCAAGCAACCAAAGACCAAATTTGTTAGTGCTATGCCAATGAATCTAGGATTTGGGCCACTTTTTGAGGCCCAAAGCCCAGGTCACTGCCCATAATTGAATCATCTCTTTAGATTAGTAAAATAACATGGAAATGAAAGTACTAAAGCAAATACTTGTTCAGGACCTTGACTGGACCCCTACTAGCCATGCCAGGCATTTCGTCAAAGATATTGTAAATGTGTAATCTATAGGTTTAATTAACGTTTATGAGTATAGGGGTCTCATATTTAGCTGAGAATTGCTAAGAACCATTGATGCCTCAACATAACAACTTCCATTCCATCCATTACATCATAGATACATTGATCATTCAATTACAGGTAAAAACATGATGAGAGCCACACATGGTTACTATCATAAAACATATACATAACCAACATATTAGGTAGATAAATATCATTGAAACCACAACCATATACACCACATATAATCCACCATAATAATCATAGAAATACTGGGAGAAATAACCTTTAATTAATGATGCAAAATCCAAACCTGGAATGGGACTTCCACATTTCACCCGAATGTAGAATGGCTTAGCCAAATATTTCTTCAGTCATTCACCCTCATGCCATATTCCAAGAATGAATGTGGGATCTCATAGGCCACATCAATAAAAAACCGTCCAGTTCTTGCAGAGGCCATCCACCTCAACCCATCAAATAATGATTTCACCTCACAGTTGGACATCACAAAACCATCATTGGATCGGTCTCTGTCCTAGCCATCTAGGGATATAGAGAATTTGTTCCAACCAAGGCTCCAAGACTAGTAATTTAACCCACAACTGTCACCGGGCTCAAGATAATTTGTCCAACCGAGGTTCCAGGACTTGTAACTCAACCCACCATGGGTTGCGGAGGGTTTGTCCAACCAAGGCTAAATGACTAGTAACTCAACCCAAGCTGTTACGGGGCTCCAGAATGTTTGTCCAACCAAGGCTCCAGGAACTAGTAACTCAACCCAAACTAAAGAAACATGAGAACCAACCAAAAAAAAACAATGAAAGTAAACCCACAATCACCATGGCTATCTAGGAAATGGTAAGGCTAGGCAATCCACTATCAATCTAGGAAATCCTCCATGCCAATGACAGATCACAATGAAGAAACCACGTGCATTCCAAAACTAGTGAAGGAAACATACATGCAGCTTGGTACCTACAAGAAAATCTGATGTAGTTGTTGATCCCAATGCCTTCTTGCACTTCACTGATCTTCCTTTTCCTTCTTCCTCCGAGAATCCATGTATGCCACACCCACTAAGATTTCTGCAAGAAAACTCTAAGTTTCCAAGAGTATGAGAGAGAGAGAGAATAATGGGATAGCTCCAAATCTGAACTGACAAAAGGTTACCAACTAATCCTCATAATCCTTTTTATGAACGAGGCTTCTATTTTCTTCATTTTCCATTATTTTCTTTCATTTTCCTCCTCACATGTAACCTTTGAAATTTCACCTCCCTTTTCTCCTAATTTCTGTTATTTTTCCTTTCCAAATCCTTGGCCATTGCCTTTGCCAATTTCCTTAGCCATAAACAATCACAAGTGATCCCCATCACTAGGATTCTACCCAACATTCAGCTTGGAATAAGTATCTCATCATCCGTGGTTATTATTTTTCTTTTATTTACTTTTATTACGTGGAAATTTCACTAGGGCTGTTACAATAGGGAGAGGAGGAAAACCTTAAAAAGTATGTTATAGGTATATATAAATATCCTTCTCTAAAGGGAAAACCTCTTCTTCTCTCAATAAGTCAGGATCTCTCTTCTACCTTATAAAATAGATAAGTGCATATGCACCGTTCTTTGAAAAATGAAAAATGAAAAAAATAAAATAAAGTGCAAAAGAAGAGAGAGGCTTCTTGTGTAGAGAGGTGAAGTAAGTGACTTCACCTGGGTACTGCCCAGGCTCACTAGCCGCGGAGCAATGCTTGTGTTCTTGAAGTGACTCCACCAAGGTACTGTCCAGGCCTACTAGTAGTGGAGCAACACCAGAGGAAACTAAAACTTTGACAATCTATTTTACTTGTGCTCTATATACCCCTCCTCCCCAATTGAAACAACTCAATTTGACTTGGCTTGGTATGTGTGCTGTTGATAAAGAGAATGGTAGAGACTACATCTTTAACCCAACCTAAGTGAAGAAGCTATGATAATTGAAGAACATAACAATACTTCTAGAAGGGTTAGACTTGATCTACACGAGATAAGGTCCATATAGGGAGATGGAGTTCTACCATTGTGTCACCAATGTTGTAGTGACTATAACCACCCTCCAAACTTTTGCTTACACTTTGTTTTGGAGCCTCTCTTCTAAACCATAACAACTCATCTTGGACTGATCCAGGTAGTTGGGCTTCGATTGAGCCTCATCCTTTTTATCTTGCCTTGTGTTTTCTTACTTCTTTTACTTTCTAACACACAAGCCGATCTCTTGACTTGGTATTTTCATAGTTTCGGGCTTGCCTTAGAGAACTACACAATTATTGAGGAAAATTGGCCTTGCTCTTGGGAATTGCACAATCTTGAATGCCAGTGAGCATTGAGCTCAAACATTGTGCAGACTTCACTATTCTTAGAAACTACAAAGTGCATGAGCCAAAGAGTTGCTCGGTCCTTCCTAGAACTATGCAATATTTATGGGAAATGCATAGCATGTTCCCCCCTAGAAAAGAAAGAAAACTAAAGGGAAAGAAGCATACCTAGGAAGTATGGATCTATTATTAGTTTCCCCAAGGTGGCACATTGTTATCCTTAGAAGTTTCTTCCAAGTGTCGCTTTTGTCCTTGATATTAGCCATGTCCATCATAAATTCAAAATTTCTCAATTATAGGTAATGGATTCCTCTAGAGATCATTTTTACATTCGATAATAAAGCTCTAGCACTCCTGAGGAGATAAAGGAGCCTTCATAGAATTATCGTTGCTTTTCCTAGTGAGTTTTGCTTTTATTGTCTTTTGCCTCTTTTTCTATCACTTTTATTGTTTAGCTTGTGAGAGTGTTGCTTCACTTTATTATTTAAATGACTACTAGCATTTTAACTTGTTTTAGCTTGTAGAAGTGTTGTTTTAATTTATAGATATCCTTTCCCAAGTGTCACATGTGTTTTCCCATTTTTCATCAACGATCTCTGATGTTTTGACTCTCTTCACATGCTTTGTTTTCCTTCAGTTTAATAAATTGTTGCACTTGTTTCACATGCATGAATCAACACTTAGTCAGATCTACACCCAACATCACATCATCCTTCATATCTGCTTGATTTTCACACTCCCCATGGTAAGATCTGGGTTCCCCTTACCTAGATCTCATACTTCATTGCATGCACTGTGCAATCTAGAGGCTCAAGGCCTCTGCCTTGACTTCTAGAATTGTTTAGAGCCTGTCCTAGCCTGGCTCCAACTACGCACTTTGCAGTTCTAGGAGCCAGTCTCCCAACTTGGCCATTGAGACTGCGTAATGTGCAGTCTCTCACAGGCCCTAGCCAAGACTGCATTGCGCATTATGTAGTTCCAATGGTCAAGCTTCCACACTGACTATTGGGACTACGCAGTGCGTAATTCCCATAGTTAGTTAGTCACCCCTGTGAGTCAAAATTGTACAATCCCTCTCATCATATGCCCTAATTTCTACTTGATCATGCTTTGAAGTTAGATTTACAAGAGCTAATGTTTGCTTTCCATGAGTGTCCTTTCTATCCCATAGGTACCACACTCGTGAAGAACTTATCTCCAACAGTCATTGAATGATGGCACCAAAGAGAGCTTCTTCAAGAGAGACCACTAAAAGTAGTACTGGGGAAGTAGTTGAGCAAGTGCTAGTTAACTTTCCAATATATGCAAACACTTAAATTTTCATAGAAAAGGAGTTAACACTAACATGGCATCAAGTCCAAAAGCAGTAGCAGAAGGCAACAATTCAATACAAGATCAAGGAAAGAGGAAGTTTTTGACATAATAAAGGGAGAACCAAGCTTCACAATGAAATAAGATTCAATATTCATGTAGGCAGCTTTGGAAACAGAAGCAAAAGGAAGTAGAGGACACAGACAAAAAAGTAGAGGAAGAGAGAAAATAAGATTGCAGGTAGCATAACTAAGATCGCAACAAGTAGAACAAGAACCGAAGGAAGAATGGGAGCTGAGTAGGAAAGAATAGGAAGAGAAGAAAAACAACAAAGAAGAACAAAGGCAAGGTGTGATGACGAAGGAAACGACACCCATATAGGTTGATGAGATAGAACAACCAATATCTGAGGAATACGGTGAATAGATGTAAGATCGGGAGCTTGCTCATCAGATTGAGGAACTGATTGAAGTGACAAACAAGGATTTCGAGTAGGAGCCACAAAATCAAGACACTGACCTTATGCCAAGATCACCAGAGGTCATCTCTCAATCTCCACCACCTCCAGTGTTAGAACTAGTCCTGAGCGAGAAAGGGGACACTGTTCTCCTTGAGGATGATCCGGTCATGGATGTGTACAATCTATCGTTTGATGATTTGCAGAAGAGGATTGTACAAGCTCGGAGGAATCACTTTCTAGATGACCACACATCACCTGCATTCATTAAGGAAAGGGTGATAGTGTGATATGTCAGGAAGCATCCATCTTCCCTTACCAATGCCAACTTGGCCTATGCAGGAGCAACAAGCTTGAATGTTAAGTTCCTATTGGCTAAGATTGAAAAACCATAAAATAAAGTGTAGGCTTCCAGACAAGAGGCATAACAACTTTGAGAGAAAAGTGCATTTTATGCAATAGGAGAGATGAGGAATGTGATACTTGATGAAGTGTCAACACTTGAGAGTACCATGTAGAAGCTCTATGACATATTTTTCATTGTGCATAAAGTAGTTGTTCATGTGCATGGATTACAATAGTGGAGCAAAGATTTTTTTCGAACTCTCAAGAACATACATGCGGTCATCGCCCATGTGCAAGAATGGACAATGCAGTACAAAGGGGCCTCACTTCACTTAGCCAAGAAGATGAAGCCACAGGCAGAGCTAGAGAAAGATAAAGTCTGGATGTTGATCCAGAGCTATGAGCAACTCACCTAATTCGTCATCATCATACATGCCTCATATGCATGGTCATATAACAGTTTGGATGTCATGGTGAGAATGCACATGATCCCATCAATTAGTTCCCTCACCGAGGCTAAACTAGAACCAAGTCTGGCTAGAGATCGATGAGTAAATGGAGTAGCTAAGACGTGAGGTCACCAGGAAATACTTGGAGATGAGTTCACATAACATGCAGAAGTACATTGGAGGTCTTGTCATGGTCAACACCATGTTACACATGCTTCATAATGAGGTTGAAATAGGTTCCAAGACCATATACTCAGATGCTATGGAGGTAAGAGTCTGCTATTTGAAAGATACCAACATGAATTTTTGAGACATCATCATGTAGTACCAAGCTTGGCATCAATATGTGATCGAGAAGCACCAAGCATAGGTTTCTGATTTGGTATTTCCCCAAACTTTAGAATCATAATGTTTTTTGTTGTTAGGCCATCTGTAGCCTATTTTTTCTCACATGGGTACACGTGGAAATGTAATATTATTTGTAAATATGTTGTAAGTGAAATTCCAAGTGTCATTAGTGGAATGTGAAAGGTCATCATGTTATGTAATGAGTTATTTGTAAATAAGTTGAAGAGTCATGAGGGTAGTCAAAGAGTCACAAAGGGGAATGCCAAGGGTCACCCCACCCTTTGTTATAAATAGATCCTCATAACTCATAGAACAAGCTTTTGCGAGCCAAGATTTTGGCTAGGCTTAGGCTTAGAAAAGGCTTGGGAGTATTGTGATGAGCCTTGACTTCTTCACAATGTAGATCAAGTATACTTCTTTGGAGGAGCAAGTGTTCTTGACTGTAATGTTCTTGTTGGCTTAGGAGGTCTTGACCCAAGTTCAGAGTTAGTTGCACCAACGAACAAAACCATACTCTACTGGCCCTTTCAGAAACAACCTGCATAGTGCAAGCTATAGTCTCACTCGAAGCAATATGGGGGGATGTTGGATCCAAGTTTCCACATCCAGAGATCAGTGTGATGTCTTTTAGTACCCTAGATATGCCTTTTCATAAATCTATAAGCCCCTAGGGCTCAATACTGCAATTCTATCCAAACATCCTTTAGACCTTCGTGAAGGTCTACGATTGGTCTTTGCAGACTCTTAACAGTAAGTTTATCCACTTATACGCACCAGAAAACAAACCTAAATTAGTGTTCGCGTAGATCCACTTAGGTTATTTAGAAAACATAACAGAATTCATCATAGTCTTCGCAAAAGTACTTAACATGCATTGCATACATCTATTAAGACTTATTTAATTTAATCATGTATCATTAGATAGATATTTCATAAACACATTATTCATCCACAACATATATTGTAAATAAAAGTAAACATAAACAAACGGATATACACAGTATTTCTTCGGTAATCTTCTTTATTGATCTTCAATATGGTATTACAGACTCAAAACTACCCTGCACACTAAGATGTGGACTCTACACACTCAGTTGCAGACTCTACGCACTTTGCTACCTCTGTGTACTCAACTACAGGGCCTTTCTCTCATATCTGACCCACTTCTCTGTGCTAATTCTTTCCTTTTATTGATCGATTACATCCCAGATTATTCCTTAGACTTTCTAAGACACACATATTTATAGCCTTTTACATACAATCCCATGGTCCACGGACCATGGGTGGGTCTCAAAGCCGACTCAAACTTTACATAAACAAGGGGTAAAACCCCTTTGACTCCTAACCATCTACACACTCCGCATCCACAAATCGCGAAGACTTTACATCATTTACACAAATATATCAAAACTTGGGTTATTTTAACCCCAAAACTAACCATGAGGACCCCATCCAAACAAGCCCCAAATACAAATATCGTGAATCACCCTCGAGTCACTTGGATGGAGATGTGATCTGGCTGGGAAGACCCCCCATTTCTACCTGGACCACAGCAACTTTGTTAGTGCTACAAGTGGCTACCTGCTTCACCTCTTCAACTAACTTCACTGTAGCTAGTCCTTTTGTGACCAACCTCATTGTTTGTTGCATCTGCTGCAAGCCCGTTGGCTTCTCATGAACATTGGTCATGACCTGGTAATCCTCCTCTAACCAGGGTTGTAGTCTAGCCTTAAGCAAGCCCTCGTTCTTCTGTGCCACCTCTACCTCTGTGAGGAGCTACTTCCCCTCCTGTAATTTAGCTAGGAACTACACTAGTGCAATGGAGTGCGTCGTTTCCCTAACTTCGTCATACTGCCTGTTGAAAATGGCAACAAGAAATGTTAAAAATAGAAGTGCTAAAAATAGCACTGCTATAAATAGTAGTTCAAGTACTAGTGCTGGATTGAGCAATAGGGAATGAAAAATGGAAGTGCTAAAAATAGAATTGCTATTTTTAGCAGTTCGGGATGGATTCCAATTTTAGTCAGTCCCTAGACTAAAATAGGAATTAAATTTTGAATTTTAACTTAACAACTATTTGAAAATAAATTAATTAATTCACCATGAGTTAATTAGTTGTAGAAAATCAAACATGAAGTCTATGTGGGGACATGCAACAATTTCTCCACTGATTGAGGAATTTATCCATCAGTTAAAGAGATAAGTTTGAGTTGTAATTAGTTGGCTCAGTTAACTGAGTCAAGTCCATTTAGATTAATTGAAATAGTTTGTTAAATTAATTGTGAGTTTAGATAGTTAATGCTTGCATGCATGTAACTGTTGCTCTCTAGATAACTGAATATTCTCTCATAAATAACTCATGCATGTCAGTTCAGACAGAGACCCAGTTGAGATCAGAGGAGGGATAGTGTACTATCAGTTGGATGAATTTTTCCTATAAAGGAAACTCATCCATGCAAAAGGAATTATCTCCTTCAGGTTTGTGTAATTATTTCTGAGCCAAGTGAGCAGCGTGAGGTGGGAATTCACACAAGTGGAAGCACTGGACCCCAAGAAAAAATACACAAGGAAATAGGAGGCTTGGAGGGCAGAAGAGAAGGTTTGTGAGAAGCCTTTGACTATCTATGAGTAGTAGTTGGATTGCAGAGAGAACAAGATAGCTTGAGAGCTAATTCTTTTTGTAATACTGAACATATTTCCACTTGTATGATAATACAGAGATTGGGGTTTTAGGCTGAGGCTTTCCCCAGATTATTTCTTTTGTGTTATGTGTGATTGATTTCTCATTATCAGTTATATGTGTTCTCATTGATCTTGCTCATATTCGATTAAGCTTCCGCAAAGTTTTTTGTAGAAGTAGATCTTGTATTTTGCTTTAGTATATTGCATAATCTATTGATCTACAATGGGAATTTCTACATGGTATCAGAGCTAGTTGATTGTAGAAGAATTTCTACACTGTCTTTGCAGCTCCCTGACCTTTGTATTCAGTGTCTATAGGTTTGGGCCTTCCTGCAAAGTTTCATGAATGCTCTCAAAACCATCTTCAAAACTGAAGGTCAATAAGAATCCTTCTCTCAATATATCCCACTCTATAGTGCCATGGCGGAGCTCCATTTCCAAATACCAGTTCATAGGGATTGTATCCAAAGTATGGAAAAATATGTGTACCCATTCCGGCTGCGGCTCCATTCCATAAGATTTAGTCCATTTCACTAGGTGATTACGCGGATCATCCCTTCCATCATATTTCTCAGTCAATCTATTGTTAGGATGCCCAAACCACAACCTCATCATCCTTCTGTAATCCCACCATCCATCAAAGTTATCCTTGTGCATACCCCACCACCTTACAAGCATAGCGCACAGTGCCAAATCTAACACTTGGAAGTGGGGATGCTCATGGACTTCTTGGTCAAATGCATCCAAAAACGTATCCACGTCAGTCGAACCATAATAATAGGGTAAATTCCTTACCTCCGATGAAATGCAATGAAATGATTTAGTCATCATGTTGCAGCACAATGTATATACTTCATGCAAATGATCTTGTGAGTGCTCCAACTCTTCATTTGAATTAGAGGTATAGGAACTCTCCTAGTCCCATGAAATCCATCCATCTACCGTCAAATTGATCCAGTCCTGGTCTCGCACTATTATTTTATAGATCTAATCCAGTTCATCTTCACTTTCTTCATAATTGTGGACCGGTTCAGTGTAGCGCGCCCCTTCTGCAAGGTCCAATGACACAACAAATCAAAGTGATTTCCTTTCAAACGACATCGTCCTCTTCTTTGAATTGATGAACACGTTCATTTCAATGGCCTAATCATTTCTGAGGAGTGCAGGGTATAGTTTATTGTTATCAATGATCTCTATCACTTCAAAGTTAGCCATAGTGTGCGCAACGTCTATATCAACTGCCACTCCATATAGCCATCCCATAGGGATGATCTTCTGTTGGTTCTCCATTATGAAATGGATTAGAGACCACTGTAGCTCAGGTCTCCCCATTCTTTCCCCTGTCTTCTTTGGTAAAATGTTCGCATCGGACCTGAGATCCAAGATGACCTGGTCTATCTCATAATCTCCCATCTATGCGGTGAGCCTCATTTTGTGCTCCATTCTTGCCTTATGTTTGCCAATTTTTCTATCTACACGATGTTTGTTAGGGGCATTGTCTTTTCCAGTGCATTTTTTTATTAACTCCTGTAGGCCTTTCATAGCTTTTCTATCACACAGAAGTTTCATGCATGTCTCTAAGAACGTGGTAAGGACAAAGGGATCAACCTCTGTAGGCGCATTGGTTTCTTTCACTTTGTTTTGGATTCCTGAGGTGGATTCCTTTGCAAATCTTTTCTTGGCCTCCATAAAAGTTTCCTTCGCATGCTCCAGATCAAAACCAACTTCCTTTTCTGGGGCCTTGCAGACCCATCCATCTTCTTCAGGCTATTTTCCCTTATCATTACTAGTCATTATTTCACTCCTCAGCACTATACTCACGCTATGATCCTCTTCACGGGTGTCAAATCTTATCATTTTTAAGTTATGCATCAGTTTCTAAGGTTGTGCCTTCTTTTTCTGCATCTTAGCTATCAGCACTGGCCATTCTTCCATGGTGTGGTCAAACTGTCTGTAGTATTGACATGATGGGCATGTCTAATTCTGAGACTCCCGCGCATAGTGCCCTAGTGTTCTGCAGTTGTAACAAATAACTTAACTTCAGCCTCTACCAGGACCTCATCCTCCTTAGCCTTGTCCTCATCCCTGATATCCTCTGCGCGCTCCTCTGGCGCCTTGCTCTGGAGGCCGAGTTTCTACTTGCATCTGGTATGTAGGTGTTCTGTCCATCATCAGCTCATAGCTGCGATAGTGCCGCTCATCATGGCCCACTAATTTGCAGAAGTTATAGAACAACTGTTGAGGTGTCTAGATGAACTTTTGAAGAAAATGGTAGTTATCCATAGCATGTTGTCCAGCAACCTAACAAATAGCACAACCCCTATGCTAAGCCTTGTTGGAGCTTTTGGCCTCAGGGGAATTGGTCCCCCTCCCGTGATATAGTTCACAAATATAGGACAATGGTCTTTATCATGCCCCTAGATTTTATACTTCAGACACCAGACTTCCGCATGCACTTCTAGCTTAGCCTCCTTGTCTTTCTTCAAGCTCTACAATTCCTAGCAGAGGCTTTGTAACTGAAAATGAATCTATTTTACCCCCATGGTTGCATCCTCAATAGGGGTTTCACGCAACCTCATCACGATCTCCAAGGCTTCTGGCTGAGTTCCTACCTTATGTTGTGATAGAGCAATCCTCAGGTGGGGCAGAAGTGAAGCTATAAACCAATCGCGATGTTGACCATCTATAAGATGCATGTTTGCTTCTTGAATCACACATTTCAAGCTTTGATATAATTCCCAAGGTGTCTCATCAACCCTCATCATGATTTCCTTAAATCCAATTACTGATTACGAGTCAGAATTAGGCTTACTAAACTCTTTGTTCAAAGCAACCTTCGTCTCTATTAGCATTGTCAGAGAATTATCAGAAGAATACTTAATATACCAAGTTAGCGCGCAATCTGGCAGAGAAGTAACCAACTACGCCTTCTTTATATTGTCATCAATGATCTGCTGCACAATACACACATCATTCATAACAAACCAGAACTACTCTATATCTTCACTCCCTATTCTCTTGAAAATCAGCAGCTTCATTGTGTTCTACGTGTTGAATGGTGGTGGTGGCGGTGGAGGTGTGGGAAAATGTGTATGGAGGCAGAGGCGGAGTTGACGAATGGTGTGTCCACGGAAAACCCTATCTTATTAGCTTAACATCACTCCATGGTGAGGCCTATATGCTCCCTCATCATCGCTCGAAGGAGGTCCGATCAATGGGCTATATTCAGGACCTGATCTCTTTTGATCTGTGAAGAGTTTCCCACTTCACGTTGCTATGAACATCAAGGAAATGGCATAACCCTCTTTTCACATAACAACATTTTAATCCAGGTATTCAAAGATCTTAGACACTTACCTCGCGGTCCCTTGAAAATTCGTCACTCCGCTTCACCGTAGCTGACTGAGGTATCAAATGAGAATTCTATAGAAAATTATCCTATAATTCAATCAAGCCAATTATTGACAGCCCACACGATCTTGTCTTTAGAGGCTTCTAATCGTCGTACCAGTTCTGGAGTCCACACTATTGGACCATCAAGATTCCACCTCCCTTGACTGTATGCCAACTTACCTAACCACTCGTATAATTTGATCGGGAAGGTGTAGAATTAAATTTCACGTATCTTCGTATACAAATGCCTATCCAACAACTTCTCCTATGATAGGCATGGATTCTGTTTCTCTTGCACCGCGAATTCATGATCTTCCAATCCAACTACTTTTCAATTTATTTCTTGGTTGAATTCCAGTGATGCGACATCATACATCTCCTTCAAGTAGATCTCGGTCCCGACAACGAAACCATTTGTTTGCATAGGGGGTCGTAACCTAGGTTCAGAGTTAGTTGCTCCAACAAACAAAACCCTACACTATTGGCCCTTTCGACAACAACGTATGTAGCGCAGGCTGCAATCTCACCCGAAACAGTATGGGGGATGTTGGAACCAAGTTTTTGCATCCAAAGATTAGTGTGATGTATTTTAGTGACCAAGATCTGACTTTGCACAAATTTATAAGCCCCTAGGGCTCAGTACTGCAATTCTATCCAAACAGCCTTTAAGCCTTCACGAAGGTCTATGATTGGTCATTGTGAACCCTTAACAGTCATTTTATCCACTTAAGTGCACGAGAAAACAAACCTAAATTAGTGTTCGTGCAGATCCACTTAGGTTATTTAGAAAACACAATAGAATTCATCACAATCTTTGCGAAAGTACTTAACATGCATTGCGTACATCTATTAAGACTTATTCAAGTGAATTGTGTATCATTAGGTAGATATTTCATAAACACATTATTCATCCACAACATATATCGTAAATAGAAGTAAACAGAAATAAATAGATGTACACAATATTTCTTTGGTAATCTTCTTTATTGATCTTCAATATGTTATTACAGACTCAAAACTACCCTACACACTCAGCTTCAGGGGTCTACGCACTTAGTTGTGGACTCTACCTAGGCCTCTATGCACTCAGCTATAGAGCCTTTCTCTCCTATCTAACCCACTTCTTTACGCTAATGCTTTCCTTCTATTGATCCATTACCTCCCATATTATTCCTTATACTTTCTAAGACATGCATATTTATAGCCTTTTACATACAATCCCATCATCCACAGACCATGGGTGGGTCTCAAATCTGAATCAAACTTTACATAAACAGGAGGCTAAAACCCCTTTGTCTCCCAACCATCTACACGCTCCACATCCACAAATTGCTGAGACTTTACATCATTTGCACAAATATATCAAAACTTGGGTTATTTTAACCCCAAAATTGACCCAAGGGACCCCATCCCAATAGTTCCACTATTGGGGCTAGTGGTCGTCAATGGTGTATGTTTGGATGGAACTTTCACTTATAACAATAATATCAGAGCCAACACAATTTCATGCATATATTTTTATTGTAGTTGGACTATTTTAGTTTCTTTAGCAATTTATGTTGTTTAAGTTACACATTTTCTTATGAACTATTTTATATGCAATTGTATGAATCTTGTTGAATGCCTATTGTTAGATTAACTCATCACTTTAATTTGTGGACTATTGTGTATTTTATCTTGTGATGTCATTTTTCTCGTGTGTTCCTTTCAAGCTACATAATATTACAGGCTTCTAAGGGGCACACTTCCTTTTTCTCCTCTATGTGTCAGAAACTTCATGCATCGCACTTGACTCTCCATAGGGTCACACACTTGCTCTCACCCAAAATTATCTTACTTACCTTTGCGCGCTACCGCATTCAAGGCATTACATTACCACCCATTGTTGGGACTCCTACTCCAAACAGTTTCAGGTCTAGTTGGGACTTCATATCGGGGAGATCCCTTGAATGTTGGTGGGTCCAACACCATCAACACAAAGGCAACAAGTAAATTTTTTAGTGGAGGCTTTTGCGGTTGGTGTGCTTAAATATTATTCAATGTCACCATGTACTCACATATAGGGTGAAACAATTCATTTCCATTATCAACACACTAGATATTGTTATTACTAGCATGTTCTAATATAATTATTTAAGTTAACTTTTAAACATCTTCTATTTCGCGCATCTTTCAATAAGAATCACATTAGTGTGTAAACTATATAAAACACACTAAATAAGGCTTACACATCTTTTCATACAACATCCAATTTTACTTTAAAAAGTACATAACACTTATTTTTTTGGTCTCATATAGGGTGCATCATTACATTCCCAAAGTTATTATTACTAGTCCATGATAAAATCCTACTCAATCTATCTTTAAATTGTAAGCACATTGATGCATCATTATATAAGATGCAATGAATAAGGTTTATATATATATATATATAATTTTAAAAAGTACAAAAACATATTTGCATGCTCCCATATATAGCGCACCAATGTGTTCAACCTTTTTATGCATTAGAAGTTGTTATTATTTCATGATAAACTCGAGTTTGCGCATCTTTAAAGCATAAGAATATCATTGTATTTATATAATACACATCGAATAATATTTTGACATTTTTTTATATAATATCAATGTTTATTTTAACAAATTATAAAAATTTATTGGTGCACGAAATAAGGTTTTCACAAATCAGTGTGCATAGGCAAATGGCAGACTAACTTATAAATTATTAAAACATTAGTGGTGCACCCTAAACCTAAGAACACACGATTGCATCTCAATATTGGATGCATCAAAGTAGGGTAGAATAAAACAAAATTTATTAAATTGTAATTTCAATTTCACTTTCCTTTAGTGCTTCAAACCATATAAGCATCGATGTTCACATCCTTGTATGGCCACTTAGTTGTTAGTGATATTGTATTGCCAAGTTTCTTGATTCTTTCACTTCCTTGGTGGATTTGGTTTGTTTTCAAATTTTGCAAAATGGTTCCAAATTGTCATTTTTTCTCTACATGAAAAACATGCTTCCTTGGTAAAGAAGAGATCAAGTAAATTTATTTTTATCCCCTTATATTTTTAGTGGTTTAAAATTTAATAGTTGGATTTAATTTGTTTCTTTTTCAATTTTTTCTTTTAACTTCAACTCAGCATGCAAGCCATTTGGCTTGCACTAAATGGTGTGATGCATCCCTTTTATAAATAGGATGCATTATTTGCAATGCATGTAGTCAAATAGAGTGCATTAGTGAAATAAAACAATACAAAGTTCCCACGTTTTCTTGGTGCATTTTATAATGCTAGGAGGAACCATTGGTAGTGCTCCTATATATTTTAAGCATGTTGTTGAATGAAATAAAAAAAACTATAATTTTCCCACAATTGTTGATAATCTAGGAAATGTATAGAAGCAACATAAAGAGGCACTATTTTTGGTGCTTCTATACATACCAATTACACCATAAAATTATTTTTAAAATACATCTTCCTACACGGATCAGTGTGCTTGGAAATGTATTCAAGCATTGTATGTGGTTGTTAAATAGATGTGTATCATTAGGTGTCGAACGCCCTAAATACCCCTCACATGACTTCCTCCATATATCAGCAAAACCATGAGGCAACATACCCTCTTCACACAATGCCCACATTCAATGATGGAGATCCTTCAGAATAATTAAACATGCATGGTGGTTGAATAACTTAGCAACTAGGGTTTAGGTATTTGGTTTGTTTAATTTTCATTTTGAGTATTTTCCTTCACTTACAACAAGGTTTTCACTTTGTAGAGGATTCAAGCCATAAAAATTTCATCTTGCATGTGTTCTCTTGACCCTGTGAAATTTTGGGTCATTGATCCTTTACATCTATCTAGGGAATTTCTCCTCCACATGGACTCCTCTAAAAAAATTTAACGGGTAACCTTCAACCCTTCTCACTACTTGTGTCGCACTAGGTTTTTATCTAGTAGTGATTTTTTATTTTGTTTTTTGCTACTATATTATTCTAACCTATATCACTTCCTTTCTTTTAAGGTATTAGAGATTATATTTCTGAAACCCCTCTTTTTCCTTATCAGATTCTCTGTGCTTCTTTTTGAGTTCTAGTTTCTTTTAGATGGCGACCAAGGGTTTCATTCCAACCATTTATTCTCAAGTGAGTATCTTTGGATACTTCATTATCGAGTTTTTAATTTTATTTCCCTTACTATTAGTTTAAATTATCTTCACTCTAACAATTTTCCCACCTTCCTCTAGTGGTTCTCAATTCATCTTACAAGTACCTATTTTTTCTTTGTATTTTAATAACCCTCCTTAAATTCTTGACTCATTCTCGAGATGAAAACCCCACTTTTTACGAAATAGGAAATCCCCATAGCTATCCATTATTGGGTCAATAATTTCTTTATGTTTTGCTAGGCGATGAATCCCTTTTCCTTTCTATCTTTTTGTATCATGGCCATGAACAAAAATCGGAAAAAGTTTGGATTTCCTTCTGATTATATTTTTGTGTGTATCTCTACTTCATTCATTTAATTTCAGTATGATGGTCATTATATATTTCAAGAGGTTTCTCTGGAAGGTATCCTCAGGTAATATGTTGCTCCTTCTACTATTCGTTTGTTTAGTACTTCTATAGTTCATGCTTTGAATTTTTCTGGGTTACTCTATTGTAGGTATGGAATAACTATGCTTGTTTATATTCATATGGAAACCAAATCGAGATACTACACAAGATTTTTACTGAGTCTCTTTCCACTCACAGGTTGGAAGCTCTAGCTATTCAAATCCCTTCTTTAGTTTTCTAGTTATGGCTATTTTTTATACAATTGTGTATCTGATAGTTCTTAAACCACTAATGTCATAGCTAGAAATTCTATTTTCTCCTTCTTTTATGTAAAACATTCTTTGAAAACAAACCCTTCAGGGTTCGTAGGTTTGATATTTAGTCAAGAGGATTTGATCCCTTGACTTGTATACTAGATGATTATTATCTTTTAATGAAATTTGGTTCTTTTGATTTTATTCTTCAAATACAAGGATACTATGAATTTCCTCACCTTATGGTTGTAATTATTTACCCTTTGTGTCAAAAGAGTTTTTTATTGCATTTTAAGCCAATGTAATGCAAAATATCAAATAATTAATGGTTGTATGAAATGCTTCCAATAATATTTATTTAACTCAGGTACTTTATTAATCTTCTTTTGTATATACTATGATGCACATCTATTTTTTTTACAATAGATCTAAATATTTATGTTGTGCTTCATTAAACTTCCAGAAAGATCTTTGTATTCCCATGTCTTTGTTGGGTGTGTGTTATATTCTTTCCATGACTAGCCCCACGCGCAAAGCAGGGGTTGGGGGGGCGACAAACCCCCCTTCATTGTATCAGGCGTAGCAGGGGGGTCACAGGGGGGCGGTAGCCACCCTGTACGGGGTCTAAGGCAGTGCCCTAGGAATTTTTTTTTTTGGACCCTATATTAAGTGGGCAGACCTACCTTTGGTTTTGTGTATGGGTTTTACACATGGCTTTTGGCAGGATGGTTTTCTACCCATGGTATTTTGTAGATACGGTCAAGGGACTATGGTTATGTTCTAATCTAGGTTTAATGGATTGGGGCTTATGAATGATTCAATATGTATATATATGTATTGTAACATTGAAAGGAATATAATGAAAAATCAATCTGGTAGTCCCATTTTGGGATCCAGTGGAAAATATCTGTGTATTTTTTTTATATTGTTGCCATTGATTATTTTTTGTTTTAAGAATTCAATTGCAGATAATTTTTGTACAGGGTTAAAACCTACAGCCTCTCATCCTTTTCGACTTAACAAGAACTCATTCACAATTTTATATGAGAAATGACAATCCTGAAGCCATGAGTATCCCATCTAAGGAAGAGTAAGTGATAACCTCCATGATGTCACGTCGACCAGTTGTTGCAACCACGAATATTTTTCAACTCAATTTATGTAATAGGTGTATATTAGGAAATCATATCACAGTAGTAGATAAACACTAGAAGATATATGTAATTGCATCCAATAGTCTATAATTAGTGATAGGTTGAATACTAAGAGTGTAATAGAGACTACCAAACACTCAGAAAACCACAATTTAATCCTACTGCATTACTAAGGCTTAAAGAGTGTAATTTCTCTTGTAATACGTACATATACTGCTATAAGACACAACTAACAGGGTCATAATTACCTTGTTATGCTTTGTTGTAGTACTCAACAACACCCCATTTAATTTTTATTTTAGCCAAATAATAAAATTATGGGGACCCTTTTGTTTTTCAATTTTGATTTCCTTAGCATATTTCACCTAACCCTAGCTTCCTCTATCTTTTGTTTTGCTTCTTGCGGTTATTTTATTTGTAAACAATTTTTGGACTTAGGCTGGATATTTCATCTACATTGGCATACTAAGTATACATAAATTTCATTTTCACTTTTTATTTATGTTATTTTGTAAATATTTACTTTTTGTTTATAAATAATAAATTTGTTTTAATTTGTAGGTAATAAACATAGCCCCTGAGACCAAGCTTCAATGTTAAAGTGGCTTTATTATTTCAAAGTAATATTAGGGAAAAGCCCTTTATGTTACAAGTGGTTGTAGTTTATGCATATCACAAAGATCAAATATCAGGGTTACAATGTTTAAATGTTATGATATATCGGAACCCCGATATGTCCCCACCTTTGTTCCTCTTAAATGAATATTGCAATGGGTTTTATATATTATAATAGGGTTTCAGACATCCATTGGCCCTACCATATGCCATGTTATATCAGGCCTTGCTATATCATAACTTATTTTCACTAAGAGTTATGATATAGTTGGCTTCCGATATTTCATATTGTTTTATTTATATTGAAACTTAAATTTGGCTATTCATCAAAAGGCTTGTGTGCATATATCTATATATATATATACTCTAACCAGGACCTACATTCCATGTCATTGTTTCCAGTGTCCCATATCAAAGGTAGTGCATATTGGAGATCTCCTTTCGAGACACATTTAAAAAACTTCAATTGCCGATATTCCAATATCCCAATCCCATCGATATGCCGATACAACATATCCCTCTGATATCTGATAAAACACTCCATATGATCTCCAATAGTGATATAACCTCTCGCTCTAATTTTTGATAATCTCTACATCACCGATATCCAAAGCACCTCCCCCTCCGACTTCCGATATCTACCAGCCTCTAATCTCCGAACCCAATATGCATATTAACAATAGTTTAATAGGAATATCACATCTTCCTGTATATCAAAACTTTTAAATGGTAACATTTGTAAAACCATCGATAATCCATTCAACTCTGATATGTGGACCCGATACAGTTAAAAAAAAACAATTAAATGTGAAATTGCATCTGCTCCATATTGATGTCTTTATTTCCGCACGTTATAAAAAGTTCTAATGAACTTACCTCCGATTCCATTAAAATGTTGCCACGTGTCACTATTTGGTATGACTCTAATGTTTAAATAAAAAAGGAAGCAATTTTTTTTTTTTAATTCACTCTCACAACTCATATTTTTTATTTTATAGTTTTCTTATACTTTGCCTTATTTTTCTCCCTGATTTCAACTAATTTTGGCCCTATATTGGCATAGAAGCTTCTAGGATGAAATATACTAACAGATCCAACAAATGATCTCTAAAAGAACTCCTCTAGGTTGCAAAGAGGATCTAAAGTGGGTAGGAAATTGCTATCATTGTTGAAGCAATTGAATGTGGTCTTATCCAAGCATGAGCTAAATTGGGCATCTCCTCAAGCCGTGGCCATTCATATTCCACCAAAATTTTATCTAGAGGAATAATTCAACTCTATTTTACCTTTATTTACTCCATCTATTGAGAAAATCAAGGGAGACTATTAGTATTCCTAGCATGTATAAATACCATCTCTGGGCTTTGTAATAAGGATTCGAATCATGTAAAAAGGCCTTCTCTACTCTATAATTCAGGATTGTAAAAGCATTACTGTAATAGGGATTTAGGGTTGTAAAGGAGAGAAGATTTTAATCTTAGATCTGAGGAACAAAGAGATTTATAGTTTAAATATATGAATTGTGTATGGTGAGCAGATCTTACACTATTGAAACTCGTGTTTCATTAACAAAGTTTATGAGTTGTAGAGGACTGTTGGAGATGAGAGCAAGGGAATTAGACTTAATAAATTGGTATTCAAGATACTAGTGTTTTAATACTAGTTTCATTTTATAATAACAGAGACTTGTTATTTCCAGTCATATTTATGTACTATTGTCTATGTGAATGAGTCATTGCAATTATCTATTGTTTATCTCTACTCTTATGTGCTGAACTTTGATTTCTGAGTAACTACTTACGCAGAGACCAACCTTTTAATTATATATTAAAAAACATTAATATTATGTGAACTATTTCCTTGTATTATTGTTTAATCATCTATGTTGTTAGATTACTAATCATCACTATTTTTGTTAACTAATTCCTAAATGTTGTTGATTAATAATTTTTATTAAAGGATCTCTATATATGATATGTTTGGTAATCATAATATCAACTAATTGAACTACTTCATTAACTTGATATTCACTATAAGCTAGACATATTTAAATCTCAATTCAATTAGTTATTTTACTCTCGGTTGTGTTAGATCTACATCTTCCTAATAGAGATAGCTTTAGGTTTTATATCGTTTTGCTTGTATTCCAGTGTTAGTTTATATTTATATTTAATTCTACATTCCTAGAAGTCCTCTTATCAAAGAGGAAAACTTTTGTTGTGGCTTGGATGAGCCCCAGATCAGCTTAAGGATCACTTTCTTGCCTGCTCAACAAGAGGACAGATCTAATGTCTCTTCTCTATTGGTAGGTAAAAATCATATTTTAAGCCTGTGCAAATAGAGAGAAGGTAACTGGGCCTAGTTTAACCAGCCAGAACCACCATTTCAATAGAAAACGAGCTTTTCTAAGTTCGTGATTGGGTGATCTCCCTTATGTTGTAGGCAGAGATTTTCGAGCCTTCAACATTTTTGGTGCTAGAAGGAGGGACCAAAGACTTGTTGTATTTTTGAGTTTTTGTATTTTAAATTTTCTATTTTAATCATAATGGCTACTCTTAAACTTCCCATTTGAAGTTGTATCTCTAGACGTGCATCCACCAATACTCTTCCAGAAATAGTAAGACACTTGTCAAAGGTAAATTTTAAGAGGAATAATTCTGCATTTGATCATGCCTTACAATTGTTCAAATTTTTTCAAATTCTACTTTTCATGATATTGATGAAGTTATTCTATGCAGGATTTTTACTCGTACATTCTCAGGAAATGCCAGAAATTGGTGTCAATCTCTTCCAGATGCCTCTATTCACAGTTGGCATCAATTTATCACAATGTTACTTTATAAATTTGATGGTTATGATTATCAACATGTATGTGATGAATTCGAAGATTTACGAATATTTGAAAATGAATCTCTCTTAGATTTTGCTGTTAGATTTCAATTAATTTGCTTGAGATTCAAAGTTGAAGATAAACCTTCAAAAATTGAACTGATCGATTGGTTTGAGTATATTTTTTCTCTTCCTCTCATTTCAAATCCATATGTAACAATTTCAAGCTTTGATGACTCTCCTTCAACTTCTAGTAATATTATCAAAAACTATGATATAGAGGTGCATATCAATCATGATGAAGTGGCCTCAACCATGTATGATAAATTCTTAAATATAGTACACACCTCTTACAATATTAATGATAATTAGGCTAATGAACCTTTATCACAAATCTTGCAAGAATTTGATAAAAAAAATACAATAAGAAATCACAAATAAACTTGAAGGACCATCTGACACGGAATTTGAAAATCACTATGAATTAAATTCAGAAAATCAGATTATAAATCAGCGAGTACAAGAAAAAATTGAAATTTCTAATAATATGTGACTTCTTGTACAAATTTCTAAATTTTATCATGTTGATAAAATACAAAATTCAAGGCAACTAGAGAACATTCTTCAAGAAAGCACAATTAGCCAAGTAAATGATCTAGAATGTGAAATTTGCAATGAAGAAAATGAACAAGAATTCACAAATAGAGATATTTTTAAATTCATTGCTTTTGATTCTCATTTTCACCTTTGTCCTGATATTTTTACTAATAGCAATTTATCACCTGTTTACTTTAATGTTGTTTCAGAAAACATAGAGGCTGATATAAATGAATTGCCAATTAGTTTTCATCGAGATAGAGAATCATTCATTGATCATTCTTCTGGAATTAATGAACAGGTGCTCCATATTCCTTCTTGCTTTGATACATCGGATGGGAGGGATGAGAATTTTAATGAATGTTCTGAAGTCATTTACGATAATTACTCTAACATTGAGGATGTTGATTTATATTCTTATACATTAAATCCTCATGATCAAAGTCAATTCATACTTGAAAATGAAGAGAAACTCAACTCAGAAATTGTTTCAACTAGTTCTCATTTTCAAACGATTAATCATATCCATTCTTTCAACATTCAAGAACCCATTCCAATATTTTATTTTTATAATGATCAAATTCTCACTTCTATTCATAATCATGACCCTCTCTCTAATTCAAAAATTAGTATTGGCGATCATTCAAATTCCATTATTCTGGTCAATTCTTGTGAAGAGGAAATCACTTCAAATCAGTCCCAATTGTGTTGTAACATTAGTTGTAACAATAATATAAATTATGATTTGATTTCATTGTTGTTCCTTCACTTATTTTGTTCAAATTCAGATCTATTTTCAGTTTTCAGTTTTTCGATATCTTATGTTGGCATATTGAATAGTTCAATATTGGACACTCAATTGATGCATTACCTGAATGGGAAAATGAAGTTTCAAATCACAATCATGAACATCAAGTGCTATTACTCTTCCCATTTCAAATGATGTTCATTTCTTATCACTTGTTACTTTCCTCTCAAAATAAATGCCAACAAGAGAGTGTATTCGTACAATATGACCAAAAATCTATTTCAACTAATGATCTTCCATTGAAACTATCAAACGTCCATCCATACTCCAATGACTCATTTAAAGGACATTTGGAAAGTTTTCCTTCACAAAATATTATAAATAATTTAACATATGTACATAAGATTGACAAATTTATGTAGGCCATTGTATCTAAAAATGCATATCCACAATATGACATGTTATCCCCTATTTTGAACCTCTCCCAATCATTAATGGAAATCCATCCATATTTTTATGTTCCAATTGAAATTTCGCTGGAAAGGACATTTAAAGAGAAGGTGATTATAAATAAGATGCTTCTTGTAAATATATTAGCAATTAGTGTACATACTATATTCAAATATATATTTATTCATTTAACTATATTTTTGTTACTAACGTTTGACCTATACATACATGCAAGAGTTAGAATGAGAGAATGGTTACATTAGAAGTATAACTATACCTAGTCATGTTTCCTTTTATTCAGTTATTTAATTGGATAGATTAATTTAGATTTAGATTCTTTTTCTTATTGGAGTTATTTCATTATTTCATCTTTTTAATAAGAAAGCAATGAATCTAAGTTTTTCTTGGCATCTCCTTTCATTTTCTGAAAAATTTCTTCGAACATGTCGGAGTTCTTATACAGTCAAATCATATACACTTGTGATGTGCTTAATTGCATTGTTTTTGCAATATTTCATTGCATTGTTTTTATAATGAAAACATGCATCAAGAATTTCAAGGAATTACTATGACTTGGAAATTTTGGATTCACAAGTATCTCTAAAGGCTTATTTTATCACTTTGATCCTCTAATGGAAATTTGAAGTGGATATGATTAATAGTTCATTACTTAGAATTTTAAATTGAATAAATAAATGAAGCTTGAACATGCATCATTGTTTTAGTGCTTGACTTATATTGAATAAATTATGATTTTGGGCCAATGAAAATTACATTCAAAGCCACTTCTTCATGCTTTTACTTCCAATTAAAAGAAGAGATTACTTTGGCTGGAAGAAACATTTTTCTCAGGTAAGATCAAACAAAATTTTCCAGTGGTAAGTTTCATATGCCCATTCTCATCCTTTTATTTTCTACATTTTTTCGTTTTGCTTAAATTCCTTGCTTCTGTTTTCTCTTCCAATTATATTCCCTTATCCTTGTCTCCTCTGTTTTGCAGGTTTTCATTGGTTTTAGGATTTATTTTGTTTTTTTTAGTAAAAGAAGCTAGGAAGAATAGTCAAGGAGTTTTAGGAAGTTTCCTCTTCCCTTTCTTGTTTTTGATTTTCATTTTGATTGATGGTAATTTTATTAAAACAAAACAATATTTAAAGACTTTCAATTTAAATTTCTAGAATGGGATTTGTAAAAGGAGACCAGAATTGCACATCAACAAGTTATCATTTAATAAGCCTCAATTAAAAAGTTTCTTTAAAATATCAAAGCTCTAATGTTGACATACAATCTATACCTTGTAAAATTTTTACGCATAGCTCATTCCCCTGATTGGCTTCCCTGCCAATTTGCTAACATTTGGTGCTTGCCTTTCTATTACATTTTCACATAATCATATGTATATACTAGCGTTTTCTTTTTATTGAAGTACCATTTCTTTTGGTTTTATACTTGGGCTATATTTCCATCTGTGTGATCCAACGAAGTTCATTCCAAAAGGAATATTATTAAAAGAAAAATCATTATTCTATCTTTCATATTTTCACTTCATTATAATCTCTAACTACTTAATCTTCATTCTGCTAAATGATCTATGAACTTAACACTTTAAGGGTTAATTATATCATTTGATAAACTATAACATATTTAGCTACTAAAGCAGCAAATTTCATTAATAAAATGTTAGCTTCTTATGACTTTTCCTGTCATCCAGATCTCTTAAGTAGTGGATTTGTCTCCCCATCCATTAATAAAACATTTTTAGATTGTAATTAAAAAATAATAAAAGACTTGAAAGATAGGGGGTCTCACCAAGAGCCAACCTCCCATGATCATAGGAATTGATAGTGGTGACATTATCACAACTGGTTACGAAGATAGGATAATGGCTTGTAGCCAAACTGTTATAAGACAAGGGGTCTCATTATGAGCCAACATGTTCACTATTATTAGTACCTATGTATGGCATTGTCAATATCTAGTCACCAATCCAGGATAGTGGCTTTCAAAGTAACTAAAAATAAATAAAATAATTATACTTATTCCTCTAAAGTATAAACTAATGGATGTGATATTGATACTTCCAAGGGTTAAAATGTTCCCCTATCAAGGCTATGGATGCATGATGCCAGCAATGGCACCAACTGTGACATTCGAGTATATCTTTAAGCTGAACTCATAAATAAAATTTGTTTTCTTTAGTTCAAGCTAGAATATATACATAGTTGTCTAAAATAGGATTATACTCATATATAATACAAGAGATACTATGTAGATGTTGAATCTTAAATGGTTTTTACAAAGATGTTTTAAAAGGAAAAGTTGAGTCCTAGCATCTTATCTTTATTCCTTTTTCTTTGAACTTCCTTGGTATTATCCCAGAGACAACTTTCCTCATGTGTCACCAATTTTTGTAGTACTCAACAACCCCCCATTTAATTTTTATTTTAGCCATATAATAAAATTATGGAGACCCTTTTGTTTTTTAGTTTTGATTGCCTTAACATATTTTACCTAACCCTAGCTTCCTATATATTTTGTTTCGCTTCTTGTGGTTATCTAAATTGCAAATAATGTTTGGACTTATGCTAAATATTTTAACTACCTTGGCATACTAAGTATACATAAATTGCATAATTTCTTTTTATTTATGTTATTTTGTAAATATTTAATTTTTGTATAAATAATAGATTGATTTTAATTTATTTTAATTTGTAAATAATAAACATAGCCCCCGAGACCAAGCTTCAATGTTAAAGTGGCTTTATTATATCAAAGTAAAATTAGGGCCAAACCCTTTATATTACAAGTGGTTGTAGTTTATGCATATCGCAAAGATCACATATCGGGGTTACAATGTTTAAATGTTATGATATATCAGAACCTCAATATTTCCCCACCTTTGTTCCACTTAAGTGAATATTACAATGGGTTTTATATATTATAATGGAGTTTCTAACATATTTTGGCCCTACCATATGCCACATTACATTGGGCCTTGATATATCGTAACTTATTTTGACAAAGAGTTACGATATAACTGGATTTCGATATTTCATATTGTTTTATTTATATTGAAACTTAAGTTTGGCTATTCATCAAAAAGCTTCTGCATAAATATATATATATAATATATATATATATATATATATATATATATATATTATATATATATATATATATATATATATATCTATATATATTATATATATATATATATATATATATATATATATATATATATATAATAAGATAGATAGATACTCTAACAAGGATCCACATTCCCAAGTCATTGTTTCCACTCCCGCATATCAAAGATCTCCTTTCGAGACATTTAAAAAAATATGATCATCGATATTTCGATATGCCAATACAACATATCCCTCCTATCTCCGATAGTGATATAACCTCCCACTCTGGTCTCCGATAATCTCTACACCATTGATATTCCAATGCACCTCCCCCTCCAACTTCCAATATCTGCCAACCTCTGATATCCAGACCCGATATGTGTATTAACGATGGTTTAAATGGAATATTGCATCCACCTATATATCAGAACTTTTAAATGGTAACATTCGTTAAACCCCCGATAATCCATTCACCTTCAATATTTGGACCCAATATAGTTAAAACAAAACAGTTAAATGTGAAATCACATCCACTCCATATCAGAGCCTCCCAATATTGGCGTTTTTGTTTGCGCACATTGTATAAAGTTTTGATGGACTTACCTCTGATTCCACTCAAATGGTTCCACGTGTCACTAGTTGGTATGACTGTAATGTTTAAATAAATAAAAAAATTCATTTAATTTGTTTTAATTCAGTCTCATGGCTCATACTTTTTATTGTATGAGCCCTATATTAGCAGAGAAGCTTCCAGGATGAAATATACTAACAGATCCAACTACTGATCTCTAAAAGTACTCCTCTAGGTGGCAAAGAGGATCTAAAATGGGCAGGAAATTTCTATCAATGCTGAAGTAATTGAATGTGCTCTTATCCGAGCATGAGCTAAATTGGGCATCTCCTCGAGCCGTAGAAATTCATATTCCACTAGAATTTGATCTAAAGGAATAATGCAACTCTATTTTACCTTCATTTTCTCCCTTTGTTGATAAAATCAAGGGAGACTGTAAGTACTCCTAACATGTATAAATACCATCTTTGGGATTTTGTAATAAGGATCCAAAACTTGGAAAAATGCCTTCTCTACTATGCAATTCAAGACCCTAAAAGCATTATTGTAATAGGAATTTAGGGCTGTAGGGGAGAGGATAGTTTAATCTCATATCTGAGGAATAGAGAGATTTATCTTTTACATATCTGAACTGTGTATGATGAGCAGAGATTTCACTATTGCAACTCCTTTTTCATTAACATGTTTTATGAGTTGTAGAGGACTGTTGAAGATCATAGCAAGGGATTTAGACTTAATAGATTGGTATTCAAGATACTATTGTTTTAATGCCATTTTCATTTTATAATAACAGAGACTTGTGGTTTTCAGTCATATTTGTGCACTATTGTCTATGTGAGTGAGTTATTGCAATTATTTGTTGTTTATCTCCGCTCTTATGTGTTGAACTCTAATTTCTGAGTAACTACTTAGTCAGAGATCAACCTTTTAATTTTTTCTTCACAAACAATAATATTATGTGAAATATTTCCTTGTATTATTGTTTAATCATTCGAGTTGTTGGATTACTAATCATCATCGTTTTTGTGAACTACTTCTTAAATGTTGTTGATTGATAATTTTGGTTAAAGGATCTCTAAACAAGATATGTTTGGTAATCATAATATCAACTAATTGAACTACTTCGTTAACTTGATATTCACTATAAGCTAGACATATATAAATCTCAATTCAATTAGTTATCTTACCCTCAGTTGTGTTAGATCTACATCTTCTTAATCGAGATAGCTTTAGCTTTTCTATCCTTTTTCTTATATTAAAAACTAGGACATGACCTTGATATATATTTATATATGTACATAATTTGGGTGGAAAAACAACCTTAATAACATTTATTTCACAGTCAAACACTGGAAATAGATTTGAGCTTTGAAAAGAGTATTTACCAGGGAAATAATATAGTTTGTATCAGGTTTGAGTTCCTTGGTATGGTCACTAGAATGTTATCACTCTGTAATTTCCCTAGGTTATGGAAGGAAACCTAGAGGTAACCACAAAACCACTTGCAAATCTGGGATCTAGCCCTTCCAGCTTCAGAGAGGGATCTCTCTATCTGATCTAAATTATTTCTTAAGGTATTAGGCTAGTTATTGAGTTCTGAGGTTGGTTTTTTCAAATATTTGGTTGAAATTTGCAGGGAAAGTCCACTGGGCCATGAGTCTTAGGGCGATCAAACACATAAATAACAAAGCAACTATAACAGGGCAGGATATGCAAGATTTTGGATCTCTTAAAAGTATTTATGGAGTGAATATGATGCATATAATTTAGGTTCAATTAAAGATAGATCACGCTAGGATGAATTCTATACTTAACATTAGAATGAAAGCATTGATATTGTTTACAAGCCAGAGAAAAGTGTACTTAAAAAAATTTGGCCCTTTATCTTCTTGAAACAATAGAGACAATTTTTTTTATGGAAAACTGTGAAAATAATAGTTTCACATCAGAAGGAAAATCACCAATTGCTTGACATGGGAATCCTAGAACAAACTCTCTGTATTATTTAAATTGATGACTTTAGTACATGCATAACATACATCAGAATATCTCAATTTTTCATACAAGTTCCAATCCTCTCTAAGGCTTATTACAAAGTATTTATAGAAACTCTTACATCTCAGAATGAACTTCAAAAATAAAATATATTTACAAAATAATATCTATTAAAGACACAAATATTTCAGATATAGAAGAAGAAAATAAGGAAAGTTTGGTAAAACTTTGTTGCATTGTTGAGGCCTTGAAGGAATCTAGTGCTGACTGTGGCTATTTTCCTGCAAATGTTGTTCCTCTCCTGCCAAAATTTCAAGGCTTTAGTTATGCTTTACTCAATCAGCTCTAGCAACCGGTCCCACCTTTCTCCACTTGGGATGGAAAATCTTACCATGTTTCTGAACCTTTCATCCACTTTGGTGTAAATGTAAAAAGTTGGATTCTTGAAAAAAAGGTGGTGAATCTCATGTTGAGTATTCAAGAAAAATTGTAGGCCTTCTATAAATGCTTCTCCACTAATAAATCCCTTGGCCTTTACAAGCTTTGAAGCATAAACAACTATGTTACATAGATGCCCCTGGTAGTTTTCTAATGGAATCAATTTGCCATTAGAATTCCTCAGAGTAGGTAGACCCTTTACCTACGGTGGTGTAAAATTTTTGTTGAATCTTATGATTTGCAACTTGAGGTATTTACATTTGTTATTTTTGGTTAAAACTCTCTTAACCTCCATGACTGTTGTTTTCATGTCTGGAATGTTTAGGTCCTCTAATTCATCCTTGGTCTTGGAGTTTAATAGTTTGATGATATTTTGTTCCTCTTTTGGTTTGTACTCCAAATCTTCTTTATCATTTTGTATTACTGTCTTAAATCTTTGCATGAGTTCTTCCTGCTCAAAAGTGATTTGAATTGATGGCCACATATCTATTATATTGGCATTTATATTTCTCCAAATGTTGTTTTTTGCCTTTGCCAACATATGGATGACAAAATATTGGTCCTAATATTTCTAAATTTTTTGAATAAGCTTGTAGTTCTTTTGCATTTCTATCAAATATGCATTATTATTTTTAATTTTATTCTCCTCCATACAAGTCAGTGTTGTTGATAACTTCTCTTTCTCTGACTGAATTGATGACAAATTCTTGCAAAGCTTTAGCAAGCTCTTCTGTAGAATTTGAAGATGTTGCTTCTGTTGAAGTTTATTCTATCGTACTTATGCCTGATTTATATGTCCTTGCTACTTCCCACAATTATTTTTCTTTTAACAGGGCTTCCATGCCTTGCTCCATCTTTTATATCTGTGCATTTTGCTCATCAACTATGGTAAACAATTTTTCCTTTTCCATTCCTATGTTGGCAACTTCTTTAGCTTGAGGATGTTCTATGGATGGTTGCTTTAGTTTCTTTCTTAATGCTTGAATATATGTATCTTTGTTCTTTATGAGCTCTTATGTTTCCTTGATATCAGCAGAGTCATGTCCTAGTTTTATTATCAAATATTCTAGAGATTTGATTCTGTTGTCTTTAGCAAACAAGGACATCTTTTCAATATTCAACTGGTAATGCACATTGTTCAAAGATGAATATAGTTTGGAAGTAGCCATGGTCGAACTGGTAAGTGTTGAAAATATCAACTCCCCTATTTGCTTGTGTAAATCGATTTGATCGATTTCATGTATTTTCCTGGTATCTGTTAAGAAGATGGAGACTTTCTATTCTTCAGCACTCCTGGGAGCTGGCACTAAAGGTTCCATGAAAGCCATTTAGAAGTATCCTTTCTCTGATTGGAATGTAGAGAGAAACCTGTGTTGTGTTTTAGTTGTCTGCTTCCAAAATTCTGAGTAATTTAAAGCCTTTAAAGCTTAATAATTCAACTTTATCTCCATGTACCTTGAAAATATGCTTTGCTGAGTTGAAATTTGAGAACTAGGAGATACTAGAGGCTGAATTTTTTTTTCTACAGTGGTGAATGAATTCTTTCCTCTGTTTGAGGAAAAGGATTCGGAGTTCCTGAGAAAACTACTATGCCCTGTTGCTATGTATATCTTTCTTCTAGATATTCGTCTTGGATAGTAATCACCGGAGGATCAACTTGAGGGCCTGATTTTTTGGTAGTATTTGGGTCCATATTTTTCCTTTTAAAAATAATAATTTTTTCACCTTGTCTTTCAAAGTCAGGAGGGGACATGTCCTCTCTCCCCCTTTTGGCCTCCTTCTCCTTAGGAATAGTTGTCTACATGGATGACTGGCTAACCATTCATTCTTTAGCTTCTTGCAAAGTTCCCTCTGTCCATTCCTCCTAGTTAGCATATTGTTCAATTTCGGGCCTTGGTGTGTGTTTATAGGAAGTACTCTTTTGTTCCAATCTGAGTTTTGAAATAATTCCTAGTTGATCATAAGACTAAGAGAAACTAGGCTTGAACCTAATTTGACTTAAAATAGCTTTGACCTCCTTTTCTTCAACTTCGTTGTTGATAATATAAGGACCTATATGAGCCTTACGCTTGAATCGTGCTTTCTTTTTGTAGGAGACCAAGTGCAACTCATCCATATTTAGCATTTTCATTATGTATTCTAATGCAAATATCATGACTGGTAAAAACAATGGCAACTTGTAAGGAGGTAATTCTGACGCATATACTCTAATTTCAGTGTAATTATGGTATAATCACTAGTCTTTGACTTTAGATTGCTCTGATAAGTGCAAAAACTTCTTTATCTCTGGCGAAATCCTTGGGAGCAGATCACTGCTAACCAAACATAATGAGGTATGTATAAATTTATCAAAAAAATTAGTGTAAGTATACTCCTTTGAGTTATTTCTAACTAGAGAAGTCTAGTGAATCACTGACAAAGGATTTCCCTCATTATATGCCTTCTGTAAAGAAAATCTGAACCTGTCTGACTGATGAAATAACATAAGGTAAAACAAAACTGAATGATATTTAAGAACACCTTCTTCTTCAAAATTTACAAATTGATCATGGATTGAATTGGACAAAAATTGATTGTAATTGAAATGGATGGATGGCTATTTGACAATTGTAAAATGGACAAAAATCCTAGAACTATTTCATCTACCCATTGATCATTATGATACCCAAGCAGTTGGGTTACCATAGAAATTACTTTTTTGGACATTTTTGGGAAGATTAAGACTAGATATGGGGGATTGGTCTATGGTAATTCAACATTTTGTCGAAGGAAACATTCAAAAAATTGTGCTCTCTGAGGGAAAGTCAGCTTTTATTATAATTCCATCAAGGCATCGACTGAAAAAGGATGATGGGAGGCTTGGTATTCGAGTTGCAAGGTCTCACAGATACTTTCAAGGGAAATGGAGAAGATGAATTCATTATTATGGGAAATAATAGCTTTTTGTCTTGGCAGGTATCGGAGTTGGCATCAAATGGAGAATTCAAGGAAACAATGAGTTTGGGGGAAAAAAGCTAAGGGAGAAGGGATTCCCAAATGCTAAGGTCATCACTTTTATCCATGAATTTTTGTTTTTCTGAGTTATGAAGTTTGTATAAGTTGAATTCACACTAGGTCTCAACGATTTCATATAGGGTGTCAATCAAAGGAGACTTGTCAAAATCAGGGAGAAGGGGAATCATGGGATTTAGCTCTGTAAATTTCCCCTCTCCTTTATGGTTTGAAATATTGATAAATGAAATAAAGGGCTGGTGCAAGAATAGTTATAATAAACACTTAAGAAATAAAATTCTAAACGAACAATGGTTACCCAGGTGGAAATTGGTCGAATTCGTAGAGAAAAATTGCTATTGAAGGTTGAAAGTTGGTGGACACTTGATCTTTGACCTATAGGATCAATCGTAAGGTGAAAAGAAAATGAATTTTAGAATTCCAAGCATTTACATAGCAGTTTAATTGGTTGGATAACGACAAAGTTATTTTTATGGAGCGGGGGGGGGGGATTTATTATGAAAACGGATAAATAACGGGAAATAAATACAATAATGTTCACTATGGATTTGGAGGAAAGTATTTGAACATTGAATGATTATCTGACATGGAGGGGGGTTGACGTAGAAGGAAAGATGGCAGGAGTAGAGTAGAAGAGGTAAAGACATGTGGCGGGAGACAGAGGCAGTATTTCGAGGGGGGGTGCAGGTCGTTAATGGTATTAGGAGGGGACCCCTCGAAATGCACTAAGTTCCACCTTGTTAGCCCAAGTAGTTTGGGTGGAAACCATTTTTTGCCTCCCCCCCTCGTGTTAACAGTAGAGTGGGGGGGGGGGGGGGGGGGATTACTCCTTCGCCATATATCTTGGCAGGGTTGATCTGGGCGACTGATTTCAGCGTGCTATTTATTCACAAACGAAAAATAAAAATTGTCGTATTATTTCATAACATAAATCATTACAACCAAAGTTTGAAACATTATGAAATGGACAATTTTGAAATATAAAAGCAGCATTTTGATTGGCTCGCTAAGGGGGGCTCATTTTTTTATTTCTTTTCTTTTGTTTTTCACACTATATATATATATATTATATATATATAATATATATATATATATATATATAGATATATATATATATATATATATATATATATATATATATATATATATATATATATATATATATTAATATTATATCCCATTTTTATTTCTTTTTTCTTTATTTTTTATTTTTATTTTTTTTAACTCTTGAAAATGATTTGTAGAATGAAATAATTATTTACAACATCTCATGCGAGAAAATCAACAAATAATCACTAATTGATCCCATAAATTATAGGACCCTAACAATGGCTCCAATGGGGATGACATCCTCCCTATGAGGTGTCAAGAATACTGTATAGCAACAACCTTTTCCATTGGGTAATGTTCCTTTATTCTTGTTTTGTAACTGAATTGATTAGCTGTTGTTATTATAGATATTAGCAATAAACCATCAGAAGCTTAGGGCCTTCTCTGCGGGCTTCAATTCCTCATTTCATCCACCATCACTTGCAATAAAATATAAAATGATATTTACAATGAAATGTATGAAAACTTATCTATCCTTGAGTGAAATAGTGTTTAAGAAACCTGCCATCAACAGACCCTCCAAGCAATCTTTCTCCAGTGAGATCTTCCAGAAAAAATGAATGAGTTCCTCAGACAACTAAAATCTTGTAAGGGCCTCTCCACAAACTGTCAAACTTCCCATGTTTCCCTTTGTCTTCATTCCTAGCATCCCACGTTAAAGAAATACCATCTAGTTGAAATTCATCTGCTTTAATCCTCTTGTCATGAGTTTTCTTGATTTTATCTTGAATGACCTGTGTATTATTGTAAACCTCTTCTCTAGTCTATTGTAAATGTATTAACTGATTGATCCTTCTCTGAGAATCATTTGGTTCTACTTCCTCTTCCTGCAACAATTTCAACACTGGAATTCCTAGGGAAACAAGAAAAACTACATCTACTCCATAAACCAATTGGAGAGGTGACATTCTAATTGATTTCTTTGTGCTTATCCTATCAGCTCGTAGGGCATTAATCAGCTTCTTGTGCCAAGATTTCTTATTTCTCCACAACAACTTCTTTATAAACTTGACTAAAATCTTATTAGAAGATTCAACTAACCCATTTCCCTGAGGATAATAGGCTATACAATGTCCTAAATTTATGTGATATTTGTGGCAAAAATTGATCATTTTCTTTGATTTGAAAGAAACAACATTGTTAGTAATGATTTTATGTGGAAATCCAAATATGGAAATAATATTACCTTCTAAGAACTTAATGATGACAAAATCTATAGCTTTTCTGGTTGGGACTACTTCTATCCATTTGGTGAAGTAGTCGATTGTTGATAGGATCCACTTATGTTAAGCTGAAGAGCTTGGGTGGATTCCTCCAATAAAATATCTTGCCTTCAAAAATTTGACATTGATGACAAGTTGAAACTTTTTTATGAACATTTGCAAACAAGATAGGCCAGTAAAAACTAGCTCTCAGGATTTTGATGGCAGTGGCCTTCTAGTATAAATGTCCTCCACAGTCTCCTTGATGAAACTCCTCCATGAATTTATCTGCTTCATCCTTCAATAAAAAATTCAGTAAAATACCTCCAACATCCTTCCAATATAGTGTTTGATTCAAAATGCAGAACTTTATAGCTTTTAGTTTAAGAAATCTAGCCTTGGTTTTGGTTAAACCAGTAGGAGCTTGTAAATTCTGCAAAACATAACAATATCTACACACCAAGGGGAAGTAAGAATTATTTTTGATGCATGTGGAGTCACCATATCTTGTTGTTCATCTAGAGCAGCTAAAAAATTTATGTCGAATGCAGGAAAATTTGACTTAGCCATCAGTTTGGCTAGTCCTTGACCGTTGATGAGTTTAGTAGGCTTTATCTCAATGTCATATTCTAAAACTACTGCAAACCATTTGCCTCTTTTCCCATCTGGATTAGTCTGAGTGAGGATATCTTTCACCACTACACTTGGAATGAAAGAAATTATGTGGGAATTTAGAATACACTCTGATGTCTTTCAATGCCTTTACTAAAGCAAAAGCTTGTTTTTCCATGATATTGTACTTTAAGGAAGCATATCTTAAAGCTCTACTGAATAATGCTATAGGTTTTTCATGTCCCTCGTTTTTCTGCAACAAAAATGTTGCAATAGTATGCTCAGATGAAAAAAGAAAAAATCATGAAATATTTAGTAAAATCAGGGCTAATTAAAATAGGAGCACATGTCAAAGCTACTTTCACTTCACTGAAATGTTTTTTAGCTTCATTATTCCATTTTATCTTAGTATCCTTCTTCAACATGTTGGTGATTTCTCTCAAAATCTCAGCTAGGTTTGGAATGAATCTTCTCACGAAATTTACCCTGCCAATGAAAGAGTGAACTTCTTTTTTGTTCCTGGGAGGATCAATATTTATTATGGCTTCAACTTTTCTAGGGTCTATTTTGATACCATCCTTAGAAATAACGTGACTAAGTAGCTTTCCTTCCTCCAAACCAAAAAGATTATTTTTGGGGTTCAAGGAAATACCATATTTCTTGCATTTCTCAAAAAATATTAAGTGAAGTAGGTGATCTTCATCTGTTTTGGAAAATATAGTAATATCATCCAAATAAATCACAATAAATCTATCCTTCTCATATGTGAAAGAAATATCCATTCCTCTCTGGAAAGTGGCCCCTACATTCATAAGGCCAAAGGGCATCTTCACATGCATATAGGTTCCCCAAGGTGTTGTGAAATTTGTTTTTTGCTGATCATCTGGATGCAGCATATTTTGGTTATACCCTGAAAAACCATCGAGCAAAAAATTTTGCTGGAGTCAACTACTTTCTGTAAAATATGATCCATTTTAGGTAGAGGGTAGTTATCTTTGAGTGACACTTTGTTCAGATTCCTGAAATCTACACAGTCTAATTTCCCTTGTCTTTTTCCTTGTTGGCACTATATTTGACACCCATTTTGAAAATCTTAAAGGCACAATCATTTTGGTATCAAAAAGTTTTTTAACCTCATTCCTATTAAGGGTAACATAACTAGATTTTCCCTCCTTAATTTCTACTTGAAAGGTTTTTGTTCCTCTCTGATGGGAATGGTATGTTGTAAAATACTGGTATCATATGCCTTTAGGTCTTCATAACCCCAAACAAACACATCATAATATTCTTTTAGTAGATCAGTGTACTTTTGTTTTTCACTAGCAAGTAAGTAATTGGACAACTTTACAATCTTTGGATTTTCCTCAGTACCTATATTATAGTCTTGAACCTCAGCTCCTACAAGTTCTATCGTTGGCTTTTTAGCTACATCATTAAAATGAAATATCTCTTCTAATGGTACCAAACCCCTTGGAAACACATTGTCTTTCAATTGTAAGACCTCAAGCTATTATGGATTTTCATCAATCTCATTCAACACTATTTCATTCATATCATTATCTACATTGTTATTTGAATCAATATGTACATTCTCAAATTCTTCTATTAATTGTAAAAGAAATTCTACCTGCGTATCACTACCAAAAACCTACCAATATCTAACGTTATCTGGGATAGCTGGTCTATGCTTCAATTCCACCTCAAATTTTTTATTAGGATGAAAAGGCATATTACAAGTGCTGGTTGAAGTAGCCAATGCATCAACTAATATATTTGACTCTTGGGAATCAAAGATAATTGATACTTTGGGAAATATTGCAGAAAATCATAGACAACATTTATGTAGGCTCTTAGTCTAGGGTGTTTGATTGAGTACTCACCTTTGATTTGACTAATGATGAGTTTAGAATCACCATGTACATAAATCCTTGTATCTCCCAACTTTTTCAAATGTTGCATTCCTAAAATCAGTGCTTCATGCTCAACTATATTATTTGTGCATTGGAAATTGAGATTGTAATAATATCCCTTTTCTATACTTGTTTGTCAATTTAAGACCCAAACACCTACCCCTTCTCCTTCGTTTCTCACTACCCCATCAAAATCCATGTTCCAAAGGGCTTCACCCTCTTGATCTTCCTTCCTAGCATCTAATTTCATCTCCCCTATTTTTCTCAATTTAGTTTTCAAGTCTCACACTCCCTCTTCTGCACATATGCCATTATATAGGATGAATGAATACATATTTGAATGCACGTAATACAGGGGATAATTATTTGGTTTTTCTTTTCTACTTACCATGTAATTCATTAATGCTTCCCTATAAAACCTTCTCTATTGACCAAAAACATGAATTCTAGCATATTTCATGTCCATTGCAAGGTACCCTGTAATTTTTCTCCCTATGATCTTGATAGCAGCATTCCATATTTGGGAGGTATGTATGCCAATACAATGTCCATTACCAAACTCTTTGTTGGGATTTTAGCCAAAGTCACACATAAATCCTTGATGAGACCTAAGCATCTTACTTTGCTAGAATCAAAAGAATATAAATATTTGTAGGATCTTGTTATATCTAATCCTATATTTTCCATAATGACTCTAGGCATAAGATTGTGCGAAGCACCAGAATCAAGCATGGCATTGTGTAGAATTTAGTCATGGATGTTCAAACTAACATATAAGGGTGGCACACTACCATCCTAAGACTTCCCTTCAACTTTAGGTCCAAACATTAAACTAGGTTGGTCATCAGTTAAGTTGACTGTGTATGTTCCCTCCCTTATCTTTAGTGCCTTCATGACTTGAGATCTATATACATTCTTATTAATTACTTCTGTGAGAGGAATAGAAATTTTGACCTTGGCTAATTCATTTTCAATACTAAAAGATGTTTGAGGTTTATCAACTTCCTTGATACTCACATCTTGTTTTTGATTAGTATCTCATTGAGAATCATCCTTTGCTTGGCTGGTGGAAGGGGCATCACTCTAAATCTTCTTGGGAGGATTTGTAGTAGTCTTCTTACTTCTCAAATTGTACTATTTGTGTACCTCCATGATATAATTTTGATATCCCTTTTTATAATTATATGACTCTGCAGGGATGACTTCTGGCTGTGATAACAAGAATAGATATTGTTCTTCCTTAGTTAAGAAAATATTATCAATTTCTCCTTCCCCAAATAGATTTATCTGATTTTTTTCTAGGTCCTCAACTATGTCAGCTTCTTCATCTGCATAATTCTCCTAGAATGGAGGTCTAATTTGTTGTTGATTAGTTGGGCCTCTTTTCTCTCTCTATTTATTTTGGGGTGGATTCTTCCTAAGAAGAGGATTCTTGATTTGAGGAGCCCCTTGAGTTTCTCTTGGTGGAGCCCTGTCAATTAAACTTATCCTTTCCATCATTCTCTCCATGGTTTTAACTAAGGTGTCTAACTTTGCATCTGATGAAGAGGAAGAAGGTTCTTCTTTGATTGTGACTCTTCCCTCAGCCTTTAACCTTGCTCTCTTAACCAATAAATTTGCTTCCACACTAACAAAATTCCTTTGAATTTCCCTTCAGGTAGCAAGATTTCTCTCCCTCAGCTGATAAGACATATCTGCAACAAAACCATCTAGAAATTTGATCAAAGATAGCCCTGGTGGAGGTTGTATTTCTGTTGGAATGGAATTGTAAATGTTATTGAACCTAGTTCAGTAATCTTGACCCATTTTACCAGGAGCTCTCTTTATACTCTCATATTCGGCCAATATTTCAAGATGATCCTTATTTACTTCCCACCTTGTGAGGAAACTTCGATGAAATTGTGGGAGATCTACAATACTAGTTTCTGGAAATACCCTGAACCATTTCTTAACTTCTCCAATCAAACTTTGTGCAAAGAGCCTCATTTTCACACCATCTTCATCAACTTCTTGCAAATCTGAGTAATCATTCATTTTGTCTATGTGTTTTTGTGTTGTGATTGGCCCTATGCCATCAAATTGAGGTACTTGGCTATGATAATCCTATGGCATGGCATTAAGTTGTCCAGGCAAGACAAGGGGGGCATAATGAGCTTCCATGACAGGTAAATGGGAGGAAGATGAAACTACAATTGATGTGGATGATGAGGGTGGAAAAGAAAATGGGATTATGATCTAAGTTGGTATAGAGGTAGTAAAAACCGTAGATGAAATAGGGACAATGGAAATAAGAGGAGCCACTGGAGAGGTTGGTTATGAGGCTAAAAAAGAAGAAATAATTGATTCATCGGTAAATGATTTCTAAGAAACTAGATTTAATTCAATCACCAAATATTCAAGTTTATTAAACTGTTTTATAACATCTTCATCAGTATTTGCAATGACAGGTTGATGTGTTGAGGTATAAGGTTTCAAAACATTTTCATCAAAAATTGTCTCAGGGACAATTTTTTTTTACGTGGTTTGGAAAATATTGTGCTCAAAAGGTAAGTCAAATTCAATATCCTCTATAGTTATGAAACTTTCAGGGAGATAATTAACTCTGGGAAATGGATTATTGCTCGCTTGACTCTCACTAAAACTCTTCTTCCTAATAAGTTTCTTAGTATTATTTACAATTTTAGGTGGGTTAGGATCTAGATGGGATCTAGTGTACATCTTTCTGGCAGTCAAATCTTCAATAGATTATTTATAGATGGATGTATGTACATAATATGGGTGGAAAAACAACCTTAATAACATTTATTTCACATTGAAACACTAGAAATAGATTTGATCTTTGAAAAGAGTATTTACTAGGGAAATAATATAGTTTGTATCAAGTTTGAATTCCCCAATATGGTCTCCAGAATGTTATCACTCTGTAATTTCCCTAGATTGTGGAGAGAAACCCAGAGGTAACCACAAAACCACTTGCAAAGTTGGGATCTAGCCCTTCCAGTTTCAAAGAGGGATATCTCTATCTGAACTAAATTCTTTCTTAAGGTATTAGGATAGTTATTGAGTTATGAGGTTGGTTTTTTCAAAGATTGGGTTGAAATTTGTAGGGAAAGTCCACTGGGCATGGAGTCATGAGTCTTAGGGTGATAAAAAAAAAATAGAGAAAATGTAACAGGGTAGGATATGAAAGATTTTGGATCTTTTAAAAGTATTTATGGAGTGAATAAGATGAATATAATTTAGGTTCAATTAAATATAGAGCATGCTAGGATGAATTCTATACTTAACATTAGAATGAAAACATTAATATTGTTTACAAGCCAGAGAAAAGTGTACTTAAAAAAATTCGACCCTTTATCTTCTTGAAACAATAAAGAAAGAAAAAAATATGGAAAATTGATCAAATAACAATTTTACATGAGAAGGAGTATCATTGATTTCTTGACACGGGAATCCTGGAGAAAAATCTTTTATCATTGATTTCTTGACACGGGAATCCTGGAGAAAAATCTTTGTATTATTGAAATTGATCACTTCAGTACATGCACAACTTACATCAAAATGTCTGTTTTTTTCATAAAAGTTCCAACCCTCTCTAAGTCTTATTACAAAGTATTTACAGAAACTCTTACAACTCAGATCGGACTTCAAAAATAAAATATATTTACAAAATATATTAAAGACATAGATATTTTAGATATAGAAGAAGAAAAGAAGGAAAGGTTGGTAAAACTTTACTGCGTTGTTGAGGCTTTGAAGGAATCTAGTGCTGATTATGGCTATTTTGCTGCAAATGTTGTTCCTTTGCAGCTGAAATTTCAGGGCTTCAATTATGCTTTACTCAATCATCTCTAGAAACCAGTCCCACCTTTCTTCATTTGGGATGGAAAAGTTTACCATGTTTCTGAACCTTTCATCCACTTTGGTGTAAATGTAAAAAATTAGGTTATTGACAAAAAGTTGGTGAATCTCATGTTGAATATTCAAGTCAAATTGTAGGCCTTCTATAAATGCTTCTCCACTAATAACTCCCTTGGCCTTTACAAACTTTTAAGCATCAAAAAATATGTTACATAGTTGATCCTGGTAGTTTTCTAATGGAATCAATTTTCCATTAGAATTCCTCAGAGTAGGTAAGCCCTTTTCCTGTAGTAGTGTAAACTTTCTATTGAATCTTCTGACTTGAAACTTGAGGTCTTTACATTTTTTCTCTAGCGGTATCATCAAATTATTTTCGGTTAAAACTCTCTTAACCTACATGACTGTTGTTTTCTTGTCTTGAATGTTTAGGTCCTATAATTCATCCTTGGTCTTGGAGTTTAACAATTTGATGGTATTATATGCCTCTTCTGGTTTGTGCTCCAAATCTTCTTTAGCATTCTATATTGATGTCTTAACTCTTTTCATGAGTTCCTCCTGCTAAAAAGTGATTTGAATTGATGGCCACATATCTGTTATATTGGAATTTATATTCTGCCAAATTTTTTTTTTGGCCTCATCCAACATCTGAATGACAAAAGATTGGTCCTCATATTTATGAATTTTTGAATGAGCTTCTAGTTCTTCTACATTTATTTTAAATATGCATTATCAATTTTTATTGTATTCTCCTCCATACGATTCAATGTTGTTGATAACTTCTCTTCCTCTCCCTGAACTGATGGCAATTCTTGCAAAGATTTAGCAAGCTCTTATGTAGAATCTAAAGATGTTTCCTTTGGTGAAGCTTCTGCTGCTATACGTGTGCTTGATGTAGATGTTCCTACTGCTTCCCACTCTTCTTTTTCCTTTAACAAGGCTTTCATGCCATGCTCCATATTTTGTATCTATGCATTCTTCTCAACAAGTATGGTAAAAGAAAATTCCTTTTCCATTTCTATGTTGGAAAATTCTTTAGCTTGAGGATGTTCTGTGGATGGTAACTTTAGTTGTTTTCTTAATGCTTGAATATCCACCTCTTATTTCTTTATGAGCTCGTATGCTTCCTTAATATCAACAGGGTCATGTCCTAGTTTTAGTACCAAATATTCTAGAGATTTGATTATGTTGTCTTTAGAAAACAAGGACATCTTCTCAATCTTCAACTTGGAATGCACGTTGTTCAAAGATGAATGTAGTTTGGAAGTAGCCATGGCCAAACTAGTAAGTGTTGAAAATATTAGCTCCTCTGTTTTCTTGTGTAAATCGATTTGATCAATTTCATGTATCTTCTTGGTATCAATTGAGAAGATGGAGGCTTTTTAGTCTTCAGCACTCTTGGGAACTAGCACTAAAGGTTCCATGAAGGCCATTTCGAATTATATTTTCTTTGAGCCAAATGAAGAGAGTAATATGTGTTGTGTTTTAGTTTCCTACTTCCAAAATTTTGAGTGAGTTGAAGACTTTAAAGCTTCATTTTTCAAATTTATCTCCCTATACCTTGAAAATATGCTCTACTGAGTTGAAATTTGAGAACTAGAAGATATTGGAGCTTAACTATTGTTTCTATAGTAGGTGACTGAATTGTTTCCTCTATTTGAGGAAAAGGATTTACAGGAGTTCATATCAAAACTATTGTGTGTCGGGTTGTGTTATATTCTTTCCATGGTTTTCGGTCCATGGTTTTGGACACGATGGTTTTTCGGTCCATGGTATTGGATGCTTTGGCATGTATAAATATGTATTGTAACATTGAAAGGAATATAATGA
>APFE031625708.1:157826-169470 GCA_000404065.3 Pinus taeda | reverse complement strand
GAAAGGAATATAATGAAAAATCAAGCTGGTAGTCTCGGTTTTGATATCCAGTGGGAAATCTCTGTGTATATGTGTTTTTATGTGTTATGCTCTCACATTTTTATTTTTCCTGTGATTTAGAATTCGTATGCAGGTAATTTCTGTACAGGGTTAAAATCTACATTGTGGCGTGTTGTTGTGTATCTCTTTCTTCTGTAGATTCATCTTGGATAGTAATCACCAGAGGATCAACTTGAGGTTCTGATTTTTTATTAGTGTTTGGGTCGTTCTTTTTCCTTTTAAAAATAATAAATTATGCACCTTCTGTTTCAGAGTCAGTAGGGGACATGTAATCTCTCTCCCTTTTGGCCTCTTTCTCCTTAGGAATAGGTGTATGCATGGATGACTGATAAAACATTGGTTCTTCAACTTCTTGCAAATTTCCCTTTGTCCATTCCTCTTGGTTAGGATATTGTTCAATTTCAGGCCTTGGTGTATGTGCATAGGAAGTACTCTTTTGTTCCAATATGAGTTTTGAAATAATGCCTAGTGGATCATAAGACCAAGAGAAACTAGGCTTGAACTTCATTTGACTTAAAATAACTTCCACCTCCTTTTCCATAGCTCTGGTGTTGATAATATAAGGATCTATATGAACCTTAAGCTTGAACTGTGCTTTCGTTTTGTAGGAGACAAAGTGTAGCTCATCCATATTTAGTATTTGCCTTGTGTATTCTAATGAAAATGTCCTAACTCATACAAACACAAGCAACTTGTAAGGAGGTAATTCTGATCCATTACTCTAATTTAAGTGTAATTATGGCATAAATACCAATCTCCAATTTTAGATTTCTCTGACAAGTGAAAAAACTGACAAAGGATTTCCCTCATTATCTGCCTTCTGTAATGGAAATCTGAAGTTGTCTGACTGATGAAATTGTTGAAGAAAAAGTAGCTAGGTTTGGTCTTCATAATGACATGATCTTTGTAAGTAATGGAATAAAGAGAATAAATTATTTTTGTATATCTTTCTTCACGAGTTTCATGAGCAATAAGTGTAATTAGGTTAAAGACTTCTTCTTGATGTCTTTAGGATTTGATTTATTTGTTAAAGAGTCATGTCATGTAATGAAATCTCTTTATGAGCCTATGTAAATGTATACAAGTCCTCAAATTTGTGTAACAACCTTCCAAGACCAAGATCAATACCTCAAAAGAAAGCCTATTGAAGCCTGTAAGCAAAAAATCAAAGGAATCCTAATTTCAGCTCCAAAAATGAATTAAAAGTATAAATGGAACTCATGTCAGCTTGGCAAAAGGACATGTCAGTTCATGAACACATGTCGGCTCAATATAGGTGGATGAACACTGTAAATGCCCATCTATGGTCAACACAAACTCACCAAGAAAAATTTCAAATACCTTTGAAATTTCACATATAGGCAGAGCCAGAGTAGGGTTTGATTGCACCTCGTTGGGGTTTTAGGTGCAGTCATGATATTGGATATATGGAGTAGAAACAATATCGGATGAGGACGTGGCAATGATGTGGTTTCTAGGCTAGATCTTATTCTTGGATTACCTGTAAGAGTAATAAAGATGAATATCATATGACTAGATTAGAGATCTTCCTCTCGGCATTCTTGTAAGTTAAAGGGGAAGATATCTAGATAGATGGAAAATCTCTTCTCTCTCAGGTAATACCACATTATTAACTAGCCATAGCAACTACAATGACAAAAACGATCAAGTCTCAAGATAGTGAAAGAGTATGACAATCTCGGCATGATTGTAACTAGCAATAAACTCAGATCTAGCACCTTAGTTGATACAATCTCAATGAATAGCAGTGATGAGGGTTTCGCAAAGTAAGTCTTAATTCTCGGCATAATGTTAACTGTATCATTCTTAAGATAAAAGGATCACAAGAATATTCTTTTTTGGAAGACTCTTAGTAATGACATTGTAAAGGGAAGCACATGGTGATTACTACATAATGATAAAACGAAGGAAGGATATAATATATACTATATATATGAAGGAAGGATATATATATATATATATATATATATATAGATAGATAGATATACAGAACCTTACTTCAAGAATGATCAGAACATGATATCATCTTAGTGATTTCATTGTTCTAAGAATGTATATCAATAAGGGTTATCTACAAGAAGAGCCACAAGTAAAGATGCAACAGCTATGTGATGACAATGGCATGATTATCTTAGTAAGTTGAAAGACCTCATCAAGCAATAATGAGGATCTTGGTAATGTAACAGTGATCTTAGTAATGTAGTAGCATTGCCTTCAAGAATGCAGTAAAGATGATGATCTCAGAAGTGAAGAACTGATGAAAGATCAAGCTAAGATAAATTGTATAACTAGTTCACAAATTGTTATCATGCATTAGAAGAATCATTGTAATTTTTGAATGCCCTAGATTCTTAAACATGGTATCAGAGGAATGGTTTCTGAAGTCTAAAAGAGGGAAAAAAGAGACATGCAGAGATCAAGGTTCAAGAAAAAGAACGTCAAGAGCTACATCTTGATCAAACCTTTTATCAAGGGATTCAAAGCTCAAGACCTAGATCAAATAAGGTATCCTATAGCAACTATCTACAACAGTAAGGGTCTTGAAGGAAAATAGTCAAAAGGATGAAGCAATTAGATCTCAAGATTCATGGAAACTTCCTTGGTGACTCCCACAGTTTTGGTCTATGTCATACCACAGTGATCTAAATCATTTCAAAATTAGATCATAGTAATGGGTCTCACTGCACTTTAGCCATAACTTGTATGGACTGAACTTGATGAAGGATGAATATGTTCGGCAGACAACCTCAAGTCACTGTTGCATGTTACAAGGTTCCTTATGTAGCCTAATTACATAAATCAAGATAGATCGAAGGCAAAGGAGGAAATCTTCATATCAAAGATCTCAGTCGAAGGAAGCACCAACTACCACCTACATGATCAAGGTTAATATTTCATCTTCACAATCAAGTAAGTACATTTTTCATTCTATATTCAAGTTTGGTTCTATGACTTCATGATTGCAAGAAGACCTATATATTGGATGTGTCATCAAGGTTCTTGCAAGGAACAAGAAGGATTTTCATAATACTCTGAGAATTCAGTACATCAAGGTCTCCTTTGAATTTAAGAAAATTATTAAGTTTCTCTCTTTCCTATAAAGTAAGAAAGGAGACATAAGAAGGATACATGAAATGCTAGAAGATATACTATTTGAATTGCAATAAAGAAGGTATCTAATAATGAAGATATATCTTCATAAGATCTCAATTGTGAGATCTAGGAAGTATGATGAAAGGATCATCATAATTGATATTGATATTGATAAGCAAGGTAACAATTGTCTAAGAAAAAGAAGGTTACTTCAATAAAAAAATTGTGGTTTTTATGCCAGATAGAGAAGGACAAGATGAAAGGACTCAAATAAGTGCAGAAAAGAAAAGAAAGGTTGACAAGTCAGAATAGTACTATGGAAGAGGAGCTCATATCACCGAAAGGGGGGTAGAAGCTGAAGAAAAAGGACCAAGGAAAGAGGGAGTTGCATATCTCTAAATGAGATGGTGTGCCTCACAAAAGGATCCTATCATAGGCTTCAAAATCCCTTGAAGATATGACCATGATCATGATATCACCATGGAAATCATAAAGGACAAAAATCCATGGCAGTCAAACATGAAGGACATAGCTCCTAGAAATCTCATTGAATGTAAAAGGAATGGAAGAAGTCATCCAAATCAAAGGGAAAATTTACTAGATGGGGATATACAAGATCCTGAAGTGTCTATGATAGAAACCTCAGCAGAGGATATCCTAGTCTGTGAAGGCAGCAAGTGCTTCATCAGGAAATCCAACTTTTGGAATTCATGAAATGATGGTCTGATGACATAAGATATAAAACAATTCAAGGGATTGAAGATCCATTCAATCAAGAAAGTTGTTGAAAGTAGCCTGAAGGAAAAATGAGGTATGTGTGCTTGTATTTGTATTTGTATTTGATATCATAATGTCATGATATATGGTTGCAGGTAAAATAGATCCAGCATGATCAAAAGGGAAAGGATATCCTCCTATGAAAGCATGCAGAATGACATAAGTCAAACTAGATGAAATCAACATAATATGTCCTCATATGAAGTATGAGGTAGTTGAATACAATTAAAGAACTCTGAGAGCTCCTGAGAATGAAATACATGAGGATGAAAGAGATCATGTAATATGAAACCATGATGAAGGAAATCAACATCCAGAGGATTAAGAAGACTTGACCAGGACATCTCCTAGAATGATGTGAAGACTCTGATTAAAGTATGAAAATATGAATACCCTTTACAACAAATATCGTTGGGAGATGAGTCAACATGTATAAAGGATGTTGATACCTACAAGAAGATGTCACTAGAAGAAAGCCATCACTAAAAGGTAATATGTGATTTGTTTTTGGTGTCTGACCTCTTGGAAAATTCTGGGTATGTGTGTAGGGTCAAGGTAAGGAGATTTGTGAAGGATGTCACAAATATGTACCTTGTAGATAATTGTTGAAGAAAATGTGAAGATAGATGGCCTTATGAAGGAAGCCCCAGATGCAAAGCCAAGGAGGATACTTTTCGGGAAAACGAAATGGCAGCACAAAGGAAAGTGATGAATGGCTGAACCCTACATGTGAAGAAATTGATGACATCAAAGTATTGGATCATCAATAAACTAGAAGACCCTATAAAGCACTGATGATAGAGTCCCTAGTTAAGAGGGAGCTCTGGGAGGTTCCTATGAGTAAAGTAACTCGAGCAAGTTTCTGAGTGAAGAGAAACTTGGAACTCATCCCTCGTTAAGAGGGAGAGTTAGACATGACATTCTTGTCTTCAGTTTGGAAGAAATAATGGAGGATGGTGTAATCATCTAGCATCTGACACTCTTTGAGGATGTGGTAGGGCATATAAGACAAGAGTGGACAAGAGGACCGATATTCTTGAGGGTTGGGAACCCGAAATGAGAATAGTCCTAGTAGGGAATACTCGAAGAACACCCCGGTGGGTATGACCCTAAGAGAGACAATGATGATGTGTGTCTATTAGTCATTAATCTCACCAACATTGTGCTATGATCTAAGTGATAGATGGAGCTGTTAGTCAAGGCCTTGCTAAATGGAAACAATGTTGCTTGAAATGATGCTATAACAGATGGATTGCAAATCCAATTCTTCTTATGAGAAATTATTTAGATTGAGAATGACCAAGTACCATTATGAATACCTCCATAGTTAAGAGGGAGTGTTGAAGAAAATGTAACTAGGTTCGGTCTTAATAATGACATGATCTTTCTAATTGATTTAATAAAGAGAATAAATCATTTTTGTATATCTTGCTTCATGGGTTTCATGAGCAAGACGTGTAATTAGGTCAAAGACTTCTTCTTGATGTCTTTAGGATTTGATTTATTTGTCAAAGAGTCATGTCATGTAATGAAATCTCTTTATGAACCTATGTAAATGTATAAAGTCCTAAACGTTGTGTAACAACCCTCCAAGACCAATATCGATACCTCAAAAGAAATCCTACTAAAGTTTGCAAGAAAAACATTAAAGGAATCTTAATGTCGGCTCCAAAAATGAAATAAAAGTATAAATGGAATTGATTGTTGGCTTGGAAAAAGGACATGTCGATTCATGAACACATGTTAGCTCAATATAGGTGGCTCAAAACTATAAATACCCATCTAGGGTTAGCATAATCTCACCAATAAAATTTTTGGATGCCTCTAAAATTTCGCATATAGGAGCAGAGCCACAGTAGGGTTTGACTACACCTCATTTAGGTTTTAGGTGCAGTCATGATCTCGGATATGTGGAGAAGAAACAATTTTAGATGAGGACGCAATAGTGATGTGGTTTCTGGGCTAGATCTTGTTCTTAGATTACCTGTAGGAGTAATCAAGATGAATCTCAGATGACTGGATCAGAGATATCCCTCTTGGCATACCTATAAGTTAAACAGGAAGATCTCCAGATAGATGGAAAGTCTCTTCTCTCTGCCGCAACAGCTATAGTGATAAGATTGATCAAGTCTCAAGAGAGTGAAAGAGTATGACAATCTCGGCATGATTGTAACTAGTAGTAAACTTGGATCTAGCACCTCGGTTGATACAATCTCAATGAATAGCAATGATGAGGGTTTCGAGAAGTAAGTCTTCATTCTCGACATAATTGTAATTGTATCATTCTTAAGATAAAAGGATCACAAGGATCTACCTTCTCGATAGACTCTTAGTAATGACATTAAAGGGAAGCACATGGTGATTACTGCATAATGATATAACGAAAGAAGGATATATGCGATATATATATATGTATATATGTGTGTATATATATATATATATATATATATAATATATATATATAATATATATTATATATATATTATCTATATATATATATATATATATATATTATAATTATATATATATTATATAATATATATATAATATATATATATATATATATATAATATATAATATATATAGTATATATATATTATATAGATAGATAGATAGATAGATATATATATATATACACACACAGAACCTTACCTCAAGCATGGATAGAACATGAGATCATCTCAATGATTTCATTTTTCTAAGAATGTATATCAATAAGGGTTCTATACAAGAAGAGCCAAAAGTAAAGATGCATCTGTTGTGTGATGAAAATGGCATGATGATCTTAGTAAGGACGAAATATCTCATCAAGAAATAAACAAGATCTCAGTAATGTAGTAGCATTGGCTTCAGGAATGCATTAAAGATGATGATCTCAGAAGTGAAGGATTGATGTCTTGGTCTTGGAGTGGTAGAATGTGTCAAGGTTCATGGTCTTGGTATTCGTTAATGGAATCTCTATAAGAATAATTTTGCATGGGTTTTCCTCTCAAAGAGGGAGAGGTTTTCGGCCTCGTAGAAAGCCAAATATTTGTGTTCTTGTCTCTTTTGTTTTTGGTAGCAGTTTGATGAAGAGAAAACATACACTAATAATGAATGAAATATCATGCTAAGATAAATTGTATAACTACTTCAAAAATTGTTATCATGGTTTAGAAGAATCATTGTAATTTCTGAATGCCCTAGAGTCTTCAACAGAAATAATATAAGGTAAACCAAAACTGACTGATATTTAAAAACACCTTCTGCTTTGAAATTTACAAATTGATCATGGATTGAACTGGATAGAAACTAATTGTAATTGAAAAGGATGTATGGTTGTTTTCCATCTAAAAAAATGGACAAAAATCCTAGAACTATTTCATCTACCTATTGATCATTATGATACCCAAGCAGTCGGGTTACCATAGAAATTACTTGTTTGGACATTTCTATGAATATTGAGACTGGATATGGCGGATTAGTCTGATGTAATTCAACATTTTCTGGAAGGAAACATTCAAAAATTTGTGCTCTCTAATGGAAAGTCATATTTTTATATTATTCCATCAAGACATTGGTTGAAAAAGGATGATGAGTGGCTTGGTATTCGAGATGCAGGGCCTGGCAGATACTTTCAGGGGAAATGGATAAGATCACTTCATTATTGTGGGAAATAATAGCTTTTTGGTTTAGTAGGTATCAGAGATGGGAGAAAATAGAGAATTCATGGAAAAAATGAGTTTGGGGGAAAACAAACTAAGGGAGAAGAGATTCCCAAATGCCAAGGTCATCAATTTTATCCATGAATTTTTTTTCTCAATTATGAATTTCGTACAAGTCGAATTCACACTAGGCATTGACGATTTTATATAGGGTGTCGATCAGAGGAGACTTGTCAAAATTAGGGACAATGGGAATCATTGGATTTGTCTCTATAATTTTCCCCTTTCCTGTACGGTTTAACATCTTGAGAAACGAAATGAAAGGCTGGTGGAAGAATGGTACTAATAAACACTTAACAAATAAAATTCTAAAGGAACAATGGTTACCGGGGTGGAAATTGGCCTAATTCATGGAGGAAAACTACTATTGAAGGTTGACTGTTTGTGGCAACTTGATGTTTCACCTACAAGATCAATGACGAGGTGAAAAGAAAATGAATTGCAGGATTCTGAGTATTTATGTAGTAGTTTAATTGGTTGGATAATGGAAAAGTTATCATTATGGAGCAGGGGTGGGGGAAATTTACTATGAAAATGGATAAATAGCGAGAAATAAATACAATAACTTTCATTATTGAGTTGGCAGTGAGTATTCGAACGTTGAACGACTATCTGACATGGAGTGGGGGTGATGTGGAAGGAAAAATGTTGGGAGCGGAGTAGCAAAGGTAAATATATGTGGTGGGAGATGAGTGGCGATGATAGTGGGCCATTGGTGGGAGATGGAGGGGAAGTATTTCAGGGGGGTGCAGGTGGTTAATTGTATTGGGAGGGGACCCCTCTAAATGCACCAAGTGTCGCCACGTTAGCCCAATTGGTTTGGGTAGAAACCATTTTTTTCCACCCCACCCCTCATGTTAACTGTCAAGAACGTAGGGGGGATTACTCCTTTGTTGTAGATCTTGGTGGGGTTGATCTGGGCCACTGAATTCAGCGAAGGGCTCATTTTTTTTCTTTTTCTTTTTCTTTTCACTTATATATATATATATATATTATAATGTATATATAATATATTATATATTTATATATATTATATATATAGATATATATATAATAATTATTTATCCCCTTTTTTAATTTATTTTTTTCTTATTTTTTAAACTTTTAAAATTAATTTACAAATTGAAATAATTATTTACAACATCTCATGGGAGAAAATCAACAAATAATCACTAATTGATCCTATAAATTATAGGACCCTAACACTTTTAAGGATAGCACTATGTGGCACAATGGTCATTTGATACTAAGCTATGGATTCTGTTATACTAAGCATCACGGGCACTTAGTAAGGCATGCTTGCACGATATTCACAATTCCATGGTTACTTTACTACTATGATAAAATAGGCTGATGAAATTACTAGAGTTATGTTTTTATTACCTTTGTGACTACCGGCTTATGCTACACTGAAATACATATAACTCAAAGAGTATATTCTATATTAATGCCATGTATGCATAATGAGGTATATTAAATTAGATAAGTTAAGAAAACTCAAGTGCTAAGAGTATTATTTTCAGAGTACATTATGAGAGTCTAATTAATCATTTTATCTAGTAAACCACATATTCTTGCACCATGCTAGTAGACTATTACCCATAATGTTTGATGACCATATTTTATATTTATAAGCTTATATGAATTAAGATTATTATTAAGGGCATAAAGGAGTATTTAAGTCAAATTAATAGAATTGGTGTTGTACTCAACGTAGAATTGACATGGGCTTGTTCTTAGTGAGTCTAATTCATGGTATTACTAAGTATCATCTACTTAGTAGAATTATAGTAATCGTGCTCTTATTGATGTAGTTAATCCTAATCTATGACTACTAGAAACTAACCAGGTAAGAGTAGGATCAATTAGTACCATATTAATCTCATAAACTAATAAAACAATCCATATATAGGTTACATTCACATAGTAAACACATATGGTTAATCTATTTTATACTAAGGCCTTAATTTAGTCTTTGTTTTAACCCTAGTAGTGTATTTCAAGGGGTTCATCTATCTAGGTTAATTATGACATGATTAAGATTAGACTAAGCACTATTTTTTCTTATTTCCATGGTATAAGTATGTACATAAAATCATGTGTCTAAGGGAATTTGAATATAGGGTCATATTAATATGCTCGATTTAGTACCCACTTATAGGATTCATAATAATAGCTTATAGTTGTGTTACCTACTCAGTCTGCATCAATATAGCCCACTAGCCTAACACCATCATCTCAGGCATATTTGATCCCATACTTGATTTTGCCATGTAAATAACTTAGCACATGTTTTTCCATTATCTAATGCACTCTCTTTGACTATACCATTAATTGACATATAGTTTACTGCATAGGATATGTTTGGCCTGTATTGACCAGATACATGAGAGAGCGTATCAATTGTCTATACAAGGTGGGGTCCACATACTCTCCCTAGATGCATCCATCTTTATCCAATTGGTGATTATGGGAGTGGACATGGATTTGAATTCCTCCATCCTAAATCTCCTTAGGATCTCTATGCAGTATTTCCCTTGACAAAGGAAAATATTTCCATCCCTATGCTACACTTCCATGCCTAGAAAATAATGCATGAGCCCAAAATCCTTCATATCAAAATTAGTTGTAAGATCCCTCTTGCACTCCTTGATGAGCCATAGTGATCCTATCAAGAACAAATAATCCACATATAAGACAAGAGCAAGAACATCTGTTATGAAACCAGCTCAAGAAAAAGATAGAAAAGATAGATCAACGCCTTAAAATTCAGCCTCTTTGCGGGGGCAACCTCCTTTACATTACATAAATGAACAATTCTTCGATGATTCAAATGACAAAACCTCCTTTCTATATATGGGAGTCTAAGGAGTCACCATATAACCCAGTCGACCTAACAATAATAATATAAATCCACAAAAATAACAATAGAGGGATTCTATGGGGCACAGTAATAACAATATGGGCATAATAGGGGCACAACAATATTAATAAGGGGTACAACTACAATAGTAATGGGGTAATCACTAGTATTATAGGGACCCAACATGCCTCTCTCCTTCAAAAAGTGTTGTCCTCAATGCTTGAGTAGTTCTGGATGCTTCTGTATAAAATTCTCATCCTCCCATGTGGAATCTTGAGCAGATAAGTTCTTCCACTTGATGAGATACTCTGAAATGGATCGATTTCGTAGATGTCGAGTTCTTGTTTCTATGACTGCTTCCGATTCCAATATAATTTTTCCTTCCTCATCAAGTTCTGGAAATATTGTTTGAATTGGGAGCTTGACGCCTATAACCTTCTTTAAACATGAAACATGGAAAACTGGGTGCAATCGAGAAGCTGCAGGAAGCTCCAATTTGTATGCCATAGTACCAATCTTTTGCAACACCTTATACGAACCATAATACTTTGGTGATAATTTATTATCCTTCTTAGCTTGCTTGAGGGACATTTGTTTATATGGTTGTAGCCGTAGGAATACCCAATCCGTAGGAATACCCAATCATCTACATCAAAACTTCTTTCGCTGCGATGTTGATCTGCTTGTTGTTTCATTCTATTCTATGCCAACACGAGGTTATCCTTTAAGAGTTGGAGGACTTGTTGTTGATGTTCGATGCGATGTTCCACTGCCTGAACCTTAGAATTTTCTTTTAAATATGATGTGATGGATGGTGGTTGAAACCCATAAAGTGCCATAAATGGGGTCATTTTTGTTGTTGTATGGAAGGAAGTGTTATACCACCATTCAGCCAGAGGCAACCATTTGACCCATTGTGTCTGTTTATCAGATACAAAGCAACGAAGATATCCTCCCAAACATTTGTTTACTATCTCAGTTTGCCCATCAGATTGAGGATGATAAGATGAGCTATGAGCTAACTGAGTACCAAGACAAGAAAATAATTCTGTCCAAAAATTTCCAGTGAAAATGGGATCTCTGTCACTTACAATAATCTTTGGGTTTCCATGTAGCTTTTGAATTG